>CM076975.1:5389495-5521995 GCA_039105355.1 Benthosema pterotum
AGGTTTTTCGAAAAATGACAAAAAATGACAAAATCTGGCAAAAGCGCAAGGCTATAGCCTTACGGTCTTGCACAGCATGCCGTTTTTCATCATTTTGAGCATTTTTGAGCATTTTCGAAAAATGTCGAAATTTTGAAAAAACGCAAAGGCTATAGCCTTACGGTTTTTCATCGTTTTAGGGTTTTTCGAAAAATGACAAAAAATGACAAAATCTGGCAAAAGCGCAAGGCTATAGCCTTACGGTCTTGCACAGCATGCCGTTTTTCATCATTTTGAGCATTTTTGAGCATTTTCGAAAAATGTCGAAATTTTGAAAAAACGCAAAGGCTATAGCCTTACGGTATTTCATCGTTTTGAGGTTTTTCGAAAAATGACAAAATCTGGCAAAAAACAAGGCTATAGTCTTACGGTCTTGCACAGCATGCCGTTTTTCATCATTTTGAGCATTTTTGAGCATTTTCGAAAAATGTCGAAATTTTGAAAAAACGCAAAGGCTATAGCCTTACGGTTTTTCATCGTTTTGAGGTTTTTCGAAAAATGACAAAAAATGACAAAATCTGGCAAACGCGCAAGGCTATAGCCTTACGGTCTTGCACAGCATGCCGTTTTTCATCATTTTGAGCATTTTTGAGCATTTTCGAAAAATGTCGAAATTTTGAAAAAACGCAAAGGCTATAGCCTTACGGTTTTTCATCGTTTTGAGGTTTTTCGAAAAATGACAAAATCTGGCAAAACAAAGCAAGGCTATAGTCTTACGGTCTTGCACAGCATGCCGTTTTTCATCATTTTGAGCATTTTTGAGCATTTTCGAAAAATGTCGAAATTTTGAAAAAACGCAAAGGCTATAGCCTTACGGTTTTTCATCGTTTTGAGGTTTTTCGAAAAATGACAAAATCTGGCAAAAACGCAAGGCTATAGTCTTACGGTCTTGCACAGCATGCCGTTTTTCATCATTTTGAGCATTTTTGAGCATTTTCGAAAAATGTCGAAATTTTGAAAAAACGCAAAGCTATAGCCGTTTACGGTTTTTGATCGTTTTGAGGTTTTTTGAAAATATGACAAAAAATGACAAAATCTGGCAAAAGCGCAAGGCTATAGCCTTACGGTCTTGCACAGCTGCCGTTTTTCATCACATTTTGAGCATTTTGGCATTTTGGCATTTTCGAAAAATGTCGAAATTTTGAAAAAACGCAAAGGCTATAGCCTTACGGTTTTTCATCGTTTTGAGGTTTTTCAAAAAATGACAAAATCTGGCAAAAACGCAAGGCTATAGCCTTACGGTCTTGCACAGCATGCCGTTTTTCATCATTTTGAGCATTTTTGAGCATTTTCGAAAAATGTCGATTGTCCAAATGATGAAAAACGCAAAGGCTATAGCTTACGCTTTATAGCCTTACGATTTTTCATCGTTTTGAGGTTTTTCGAAAAATGACAAAATCTGGCAAAAACGCAAGGCTATAGTCTTACGGTCTTGCACAGCATGCCGTTTTTCATCATTTTGAGCATTTTTGAGCATTTTCGAAAAATGTTGAAATTTTGAAAAAACGCAAAGGCTATAGCCTTACGGTTTTTCATCGTTTTGAGGTTTTTCGAAAAATGACAAAAAATAACAAAATCTGGCAAAACGCAAGGCTATAGCCTTACGGTCTTGCACAGCATGCCGTTTTTCATCATTTTGAGCATTTTTGAGCATTTTCGAAAAATGTCGAAATTTTGAAAAAACGCAAAGGCTATAGCCTTACGGTTTTTCATCGTTTTGAGGTTTTTCGAAAAATGACAAAAAATGACAAAATCTGGCAAAAGCGCAAGGCTATAGCCTTACGGTCTTGCACAGCATACCGTTTTTCATCATTTTGAGCATTTTTGAGCATTTTCGAAAAATGTCGAAATTTTGAAAAAGCGCAAAGGCTATAGCCTTACGGTTTTTCATCGTTTTGAGGTTTTTCGAAAAATGACAAAATCTGGCAAAAACGCAAGGCTATAGTCTTACGGTCTTGCACAGCATGCCGTTTTTCATCATTTTGAGCATTTTTGAGCATTTTCGAAAAATGTCGAAATTTTGAAAAAACGCAAAGGCTATAGCCTTACGGTTTTTCATCGTTTTTAGTTTTTCGAAAAATGACAAAAAATGACAAAATCTGGCAAAAGCGCAAGGCTATAGCCTTACGGTCTTGCACAGCATGCCGTTTTTCATCATTTTGAGCATTTTTGAGCATTTTCGAAAAATGTCGAAATTTGAAAAAAACGCAAAGGCTATAGCCTTCGATTTTCATTGTTTCTTTTTTGAGGTTTTTCGAAAAATGACAAAATCTGGCAAAAACGCAAGGCTATAGTCTTACGGTCTTGCACAGCATGCCGTTTTTCATCATTTTGAGCATTTTTGAGCATTTTCGAAAAATGTCGAAATTTTGAAAAAACGCAAAGGCTATAGCCTTACGGTTTTTCATCGTTTTGAGGTTTTGAAAAATGACAAAATCTGGCAAAAACGCAAGGCTATAGTCTTACGGTCTTGCACAGCATGCCGTTTTTCATCATTTTGAGCATTTTTGAGCATTTTCGAAAAATGTCGAAATTTTGAAAAAACGCAAAGGTTATAGCCTTACGGTTTTTCATCGTTTTGAGGTTTTTCGAAAAATGACAAAAAATGACAAAATCTGGCAAAAGCGCAAGGCTATAGCCTTACGGTCTTGCACAGCATGCCGTTTTTCATCATTTTGAGCATTTTTGAGCATTTTCGAAAAATGTCGAAATTTTGAAAAAACGCAAAGGCTATAGCCTTACGGTTTTTCATTGTTTTTAGGTTTTTCGAAAAATGACAAAAAATGACAAAATCTGGCAAAAGCGCAAGGCTATAGCCTTACGGTCTTGCACAGCATGCCGTTTTTCATCATTTTGAGCATTTTTGAGCATTTTCGAAAAATGTCGAAATTTTGAAAAAACGCAAAGGCTATAGCCTTACGATTTTTCATCGTTTTGAGGTTTTTCGAAAAATGACAAAATCTGGCAAAAACACAAGGCTATAGTCTTACGGTCTTGCACAGCATGCCGTTTTTCATCATTTTGAGCATTTTTGAGCATTTTCGAAAAATGTCGAAATTTTGAAAAAACGCAAAGGCTATAGCCTTACGGTTTTTCATCGTTTTGAGGTTTTTCGAAAAATGACAAAAAATGGACAAAATCTTGCAAAAGCGCAAGGCTATAGCCTTACGGTCTTGCACAGCATGCCGTTTTTCATCATTTTGAGCATTTTTGAGCATTTTCGAAAAATGTCGAAATTTTGAAAAAACGCAAAGGCTATAGCCTTACAGTTTTTTCATCGTTTTGAGGTTTTTCGAAAAATGACAAAATCTGGCAAAAACGCAAGGCTATAGTCTTACGGTCTTGCACAGCATGCCGTTTTTCATCATTTTGAGCATTTTTGAGCATTTTCGAAAAATGTCGAAATTTTGAAAAAACGCAAAGGCTATAGCCTTACGATTTTTCATCGTTTTGAGGTTTTTCGAAAAATGAAAAAATCTGGCAAAAACGCAAGGCTATAGTCTTACGGTCTTGCACAGCATGCCGTTTTTCATCATTTTGAGCATTTTTGAGCATTTTCGAAAAATGTCGAAATTTTGAAAAAACGCAAAGGCTATAGCCTTACGGTTTTTGATCGTTTTGAGGTTTTTCGAAAAATGACAAAAAATGTCAAAATCTGGCAAAAGCGCAAGGCTATAGCCTTACGGTCTTGCACAGCATGCCGTTTTTCATCATTTTGAGCATTTTTGAGCATTTTCGAAAAATGTCGAAATTTTGAAAAAACGCAAAGGCTATAGCCTTACGGTTTTTCATCGTTTTGAGGTTTTTCGAAAAATGACAAAATCTGGCAAAAACGCAAGGCTATAGTCTTACGGTCTTGCACAGCATGCCGTTTTTCATCATTTTGAGCATTTTTGAGCATTTTCGAAAAATGTCGAAATTTTGAAAAAACGCAAAGGCTGTAGCTTACGATTTTCATCGTTTTGAGGTTTTTCTTAAATTAAAAAATATGGCAAAAAAGCAAGGCTATAGTCTTACGGCTTGCACAGTCTTACAAAAGCATTTTTTTTGCCGTTTTTCTCATTTTGAGCATTTTTGAGCATTTTCGAAAAATGTTGAAGTTTTGAAAAAACGCAAAGGCTATAGCCTTACGTTTTTCATCGTTTTGAGTTTTTCGAAAAATGACAAAAAATAACAAAATCTGGCACAAAACGCAAGGCTATAGCCTTACGGTCTTGCACAGCATGCCGTTTTTCATCATTTTGAGCATTTTGAGCATTTTCGAAAAATGTCGAAATTTTGAAAAAACGCAAAGGCTATAGCCTTACGTTTTTTTATCATTTTGAGGTTTTTCGAAAAATGACAAAAAATGACAAAATCTGGCAAAAGCGCAAGGCTATAGCCTTACAGTCTTGCACAGCATGCCGTTTCTCATCATTTTGAGCATTTATGAGCATTTTCGAAAAATGTCGAAATTTTGAAAAAACGCAAAGGCTATAGCCTTACGGTTTTTCATCGTTTTGAGGTTTTTCGAAAAATGACAAAATCTGGCAAAAACGCAAGGCTCTATAATAATTACGGTCTTGCACAGCATGCCGGTTTTTCATCATTTTGAGCATTTTTGAGCATTTTCGAAAAAATGTCGAAATTTGAAAAAACGCAAAGGCTATAGCCTTACGTTTTTCATCGTTTTGAGGTTTTTCGAAAAATGACAAAAAATGACAAAATCTGGCAAAAGCGCAAGGCTATAGCCTTACGGTCTTGCACAGCATGCCGTTTTTCATCATTTTGAGCATTTTTGAGCATTTTCGAAAAATGTCGAAATTTTGAAAAAAACGCAAAGGCTATAGCCTTTACGATTTTTCATCGTTTTGAGGTTTTTCTTAAAATGAAAAAAACTCTGGCAAAAACGCAAGGCTATAGCTTACGGTCTTGCACAGCATGCCGTTTTTTTCATCATTTGAGCATTTTTGAGCATTTTCGAAAAATGACGAAATTTTGAAAAAACGCAAAGGCTATAGCCTTACGGTTTTTCATCGTTTTTGAGGTTTTTCGAAAATGACAAAAATGACAAAATCTGGCAAAAGCGCAAGGCTATAGCCTTACGGTCTTGCACAGCATGCCGTTTTTCATCATTTTGAGCATTTTTGAGCATTTTCGAAAAATGTCGAAATTTTGAAAAAACGCAAAGGCTATAGCCTTACGATTTTTCATCGTTTTGAGGTTTTTCGAAAAATGACAAAATCTGGCAAAAACACAAGGCTATAGTCTTACGGTCTTGCACAGCATGCCGTTTTTCATCATTTTGAGCATTTTTGAGCATTTTCGAAAAATGTCGAAATTTTGAAAAAACGCAAAGGCTATAGCCTTACGATTTTTCATCGTTTTTGAGGTTTTTCTTAAAATGAAAAAATCTGGCAAAAACGCAAGGCTATAGTCTTACGGTCCTTGCCACATATGCGTTTTTCATCATTTTGAGCATTTTTTGAGCATTTTCGAAAAATGTCGAAATTTTGAAAAAAACGCAAAGGCTATAGCCTTACGGTTTTTTCATCGTTTGAGGTTTTTCGAAAAATGACAAAAAATGACAAAATCTGGCAAAAAGCGCAAGGCTATAGCCTTACGGTCTTGCACAGCATGCCGTTTTTCATCATTTTGAGCATTTTTGAGCATTTTCGAAAAATGTCGAAATTTTGAAAAAACGCAAAGGCTATAGCCTTACGGGTTTTTCATCGTTTTTAGGTTTTTCGAAAAATGACAAAAAATGACAAAATCTGGCAAAAGCGCAAGGCTATAGCTTACGGTCTTGCACAGCATGCCGTTTTTCATCATTTTGAGCATTTTTGAGCATTTTCGAAAAATGTCGAAATTTTGAAAAAACGCAAAGGCTATAGCCTTACGATTTTTCATCGTTTTGAGGTTTTTCGAAAAATGACAAAATCTGGCAAAAACACAAGGCTATAGTCTTACGGTCTTGCACAGCATGCCGTTTTTCATCATTTTGAGCATTTTTGAGCATTTTCGAAAAATGTCGAAATTTTGAAAAAACGCAAAGGCTATAGCCTTACGGTTTTTCATCGTTTTGAGGTTTTTCGAAAAATGACAAAAAATGACAAAATCTTGCAAAAGCGCAAGGCTATAGCCTTACGGTCTTGCACAGCATGCCGTTTTTCATCATTTTGAGCATTTTTGAGCTTTTTCGAAAAATGTCGAAATTTTGAAAAAGCGCAAAGGCTATAGCCTTACAGTTTTTCATCGTTTTGAGGTTTTTCGAAAAATGACAAAATCTGGCAAAAACGCAAGGCTATAGTCTTACGGTCTTGCACAGCATGCCGTTTTTCATCATTTTGAGCATTTTTGAGCATTTTCGAAAAATGTCGAAATTTTGAAAAAACGCAAAGGCTATAGCCTTACAATTTTTCATCGTTTTGAGGTTTTTCGATAAATGACAAAATCTGGCAAAAACGCAAGGCTATAGTCTTACGGTCTTGCACAGCATGCCGTTTTTCATCATTTTGAGCATTTTTGAGCATTTTCGAAAAATGTCGAAATTTTGAAAAAACGCAAAGGCTATAGCCTTACGGTTTTTCATCGTTTTGAGGTTTTTCGAAAAATGACAAAAAATGACAAAATCTGGCAAAAGCGCAAGGCTATAGCCTTACTGTCTTGCACAGCATGCCGTTTTTCATCATTTTGAGCATTTTTGAGCATTTTCGAAAAATGTCGAAATTTTGAAAAAACGCAAAGGCTATAGCCTTACGGTTTTTCATTGTTTTGAGGTTTTTCGAAAAATGACAAAATCTGGCAAAAACGCAAGGCTATAGTCTTACGGTCTTGCACAGCATGCCGTTTTTCATCATTTTGAGCATTTTTGAGCATTTTTTCATCATTTCTGAAAAATGTCGAAATTTTGAAAAAACGCAAAGGCTATAGCCTTACGGTTTTTCATCGTTTTGAGGTTTTTCGAAAAATGACAAAATCTGGCAAAAACGCAAGGCTATAGTCTTACGGTCTTGCACAGCATGCCGTTTTTCATCATTTTGAGCATTTTTGAGCATTTTCGAAAAATGTCGAAATTTTGAAAAAACGCAAAGGCTATAGCCTTACGGTTTTTCATCGTTTTTAGGTTTTTCGAAAAATGACAAAAAATGACAAAATCTGGCAAAAGTGCAAGGCTATAGCCTTACGGTCTTGCACAGCATGCCGTTTTTCATCATTTTGAGCATTTTTGAGCATTTTCGAAAAATGTCGAAATTTGAAAAAACGCAAAGGCTATAGCCTTACGATTTTTCATCGTTTTTAGGTTTTTCGAAAAATGACAAAATCTGGCAAAAACGCAAGGCTATAGTCTTACGGTCTTGCACAGCATGCCGTTTTTCATCATTTTGAGCATTTTTGAGCATTTTCGAAAAATGTCGAAATTTTGAAAAAACGCAAAGGCTATAGCCTTACGGTTTTTCATCGTTTTGAGGTTTTTCGAAAAATGACAAAAATGACAAAATCTTGCAAAAGCGCAAGGCTATAGCCTTACGGTCTTGCACAGCATGCCGTTTTTCATCATTTTGAGCATTTTTGAGCATTTTCGAAAAATGTCGAAATTTTGAAAAAACGCAAAGGAAAAAAAAAAATAAAAAAAAAAAAAAACGCAAAAAATGGCTATAGCCTTACGGTTTTTCATCGTTTTGAGGTTTTTCGAAAAATGACAAAATCTGGCAAAAACGCAAGGCTATAGTCTTACGGTCTTGCACAGCATGCCGTTTTTCATCATTTTGAGCATTTTTGAGCATTTTCGAAAAATGTCGACATTTTGAAAAAACGCAAAGGCTGTAGCCTTACGGTTTTTCATCGTTTTGAGGTTTTTCTAAAAATGAAAAAATCTGGCAAAAACGCAAGGCTATAGTCTTACGGTCTTGCACAGCATGCCGTTTTTCATCATTTTGAGCATTTTTGAGCATTTTCGAAAAATGTCGAAATTTTGAAAAAACGCAAAGGCTATAGCCTTACGGTTTTTCATCGTTTTGAGGTTTTTTGAAAATGACAAAAATGACAAAATCTGGCAAAAGCGCAAGGCTATAGCCTTACGGTCTTGCACAGCATGCCGTTCTTCATCATTTTGAGCATTTTTGAGCATTTTCGAAAAATGTCGAAATTTTGAAAAAACGCAAAGGCTATAGCCCTTACGTTTTTCATCGTTTTGAGGTTTTCGAAAATGACAAAAAATGACAAAATCTGGCAAAAGCGCAAGGCTATAGCCTTACGGTCTTGCACAGCATGCCGTTTTTCATCATTTTGAGCATTTTTAAGCATTTTCGAAAAATGTCGAAATTTTGAAAAAACGCAAAGGCTATAGCCTTACGGTTTTTCATCGTTTTGAGGTTTTTCGAAAAATGACAAAATCTGGCAAAAACGCAAGGATATAGTCTTACGGTCTTGCACAGCATGCCGTTTTTCATCATTTTGAGCATTTTTGAGCATTTTCGAAAAATGTCGAAATTTTGAAAAAACGCAAAGGCTATAGCCTTACGGTTTTTCATCGTTTTGAGGTTTTTCTAAAAATGACAAAATCTGCCAAAAACGCAAAGCTATAGTCTTACGGTCTTGCACAGCATGCCGTTTTTCATCATTTTGAGCATTTTTGAGCATTTTCGAAAAATGTCGAAATTTTGAAAAAACGCAAAGGCTATAGCCTTACGGTTTTTCATCGTTTTGAGGTTTTTCGAAAAATGACAAAATCTGGCAAAAACGCAAGGCTATAGTCTTACGGTCTTGCACAGCATGCCGTTTTTCATCATTTTGAGCATTTTTGAGCATTTTCGAAAAATGTCGAAATTTTGAAAAAACGCAAAGGCTATAGCCTTACAGTTTTTCATCGTTTTGAGGTTTTTCGAAAAATGACAAAATCTGGCAAAAACGCAAGGCTATAGTCTTACGGTCTTGCACAGCATGCCGTTTTTCATCATTTTGAGCATTTTTGAGCATTTTCGAAAAATGTCGAAATTTTGAAAAACGCAAAGGCTATAGCCTTACGGTTTTTCATCGTTTTGAGGTTTTTCGAAAAATGAAAAAATCTGGCAAAAACGCAAGGCTATAGTCTTACGGTCTTGCACAGCATGCCGTTTTTCATCATTTTGAGCATTTTTGAGCATTTTCGAAAAATGTCGAAATTTTGAAAAAACGCAAAGGCTATAGCCTTACGGTTTTTCATCGTTTTGAGGTTTTTCTAAAAATGAAAAAATCTGGCAAAAACGCAAGGCTATAGTCTTACGGTCTTGCACAGCATGCCGTTTTTCATCATTTTGAGCATTTTTGAGCATTTTCGAAAAATGTCGAAATTTTGAAAAAACGCAAAGGCTATAGCCTTACGGTTTTTCATCGTTTTGAGGTTTTTCGAAAAATGACGCAAAAAATGACAAAATCTGGCAAAAGCGCAAGGCTATAGCCTTACGGTCTTGCACAGCATGCCGTTTTTCATCATTTTGAGCATTTTTGAGCATTTTCGAAAAATGTCGAAATTTTGAAAAAACGCAAAGGCTATAGCCTTACGGTTTTTCATCGTTTTTAGGTTTTTTGAAAAATGACAAAAATGACAAATCTGGCAAAAGCGCAAGGCTATAGCCTTACGGTCTTTCACAGCATGCCGTTTTTCATCATTTTGAGCATTTTTGAGCATTTTCGAAAAATGTCGAAATTTTGAAAAAACGCAAAGGCTATAGCCTTACGATTTTTCATCGTTTTGAGGTTTTTCGAAAAATGACAAAATCTGGCAAAAACGCAAGGCTATAGTCTTACGGTCTTGCACAGCATGCCGTTTTTCATCATTTTGAGCATTTTTGAGCATTTTCGAAAAATGTCGAAATTTTGAAAAAACGCAAAGGCTGTAGCCTTACGGTTTTTCATCGTTTTGAGGTTTTTCGAAAAATGACAAAAAATGACAAAATCTGGCAAAAGCGCAAGGCTATAGCCTTACGGTCTTGCACAGCATGCCGTTTTTCATCATTTTGAGCATTTTTGAGCATTTTCGAAAAATGTCGAAATTTTGAAAAAACGCAAAGGCTATAGCCTTACGGTTTTTCATCGTTTTGAGGTTTTTTCGAAAAATGACAAAATCTGGCAAAAACGCAAGGCTATAGTCTTACGGTCTTGCACAGCATGCCGTTTTTCATCATTTTGAGCATTTTTGAGCATTTTCGAAAAATGTCGAAATTTTGAAAAAACGCAAAGGCTATAGCCTTACGGTTTTTCATCGTTTTGAGGTTTTTCGAAAAATAAAAATGACAAAAATGACAAAATCTTGCAAAAGCGCAAGGCTATAGCCTTACGGTCTTGCACAGCATGCCGTTTTTCATCATTTTGAGCATTTTCGAAAAATGTAGAAATTTTGAAAAAACGCAAAGGCTATAGCCTTACGGTTTTTCATCGTTTTGAGGTTTTTCGAAAAATGACAAAATCTGGCAAAAAAGCAAGGCTATAGTCTTACGGTCTTGCACAGCATGCCGTTTTTCATCATTTTGAGCATTTTTGAGCATTTTCGAAAAATGTTGAAATTTTGAAAAAATGCAAAGGCTATAGCCTTACGGTTTTTCATCGTTTTGAGGTTTTTCGAAAAATGACAAAAAATGACAAAATCTGGCAAAAGCGCAAGGCTATAGCCTTACGGTCTTGCACAGCATGCCGTTTTTCATCATTTTGAGCATTTTCGAAAAATGTAGAAATTTTGAAAAAACGCAAAGGCTATAGCCTTACGGTTTTTCATCGTTTTGAGGTTTTTCAAAAAATGACAAAATCTGGCAAAAGCGCAAGGCTATAGCCTTACGGTCTTGCACAGCATGCCGTTTTTCATCATTTTGAGCATTTTTGAGCATTTTCGAAAAATGTCGAAATTTTGAAAAAACGCAAAGGCTATAGCCTTACGGTTTTTCATCGTTTTGAGGTTTTTCGAAAAATGACAAAAAATGACAAAATCTGGCAAAAGCGCAAGGCTATAGCCTTACGGTCTTTCACAGCATGCCGTTTTTCATCATTTTGAGCATTTTTGAGCATTTTCGAAAAATGTCGAAATTTTGAAAAAACGCAAAGGCTATAGCCTTACGATTTTTCATCGTTTTGAGGTTTTTCGAAAAATGACAAAATCTGGCAAAAACACAAGGCTATAGTCTTACGGTCTTGCACAGCATGCCGTTTTTCATCATTTTGAGCATTTTTGAGCATTTTCGAAAAATGTCGAAATTTTGAAAAAACGCAAAGGCTATAGCCTTACGGTTTTTCATCGTTTTGAGGTTTTTCGAAAAATGACAAAAAAATGACAAAATCTGGCAAAAGCGCAAGGCTATAGCCTTACGGTCTTGCACAGCATGCCGTTCTTCATCATTTTGAGCATTTTTGAGCATTTTCGAAAAATGTCGAAATTTTGAAAAAACGCAAAGGCTATAGCCTTACGGTTTTTCATCGTTTTGAGGTTTTTCGAAAAATGACAAAATCTGGCAAAAACGCAAGGCTATAGTCTTACGGTCTTGCACAGCATGCCGTTTTTCATCATTTTGAGCATTTTTGAGCATTTTCGAAAAATGTCGAAATTTTGAAAAAACGCAAAGGCTATAGCCTTACGGTTTTTCATCGTTTTGAGGTTTTTCGAAAAATGACAAAAAATGACAAAATCTTGCAAAAGCGCAAGGCTATAGCCTTACGGTCTTGCACAGCATGCCGTTTTTCATCATTTTGAGCATTTTCGAAAAATGTAGAAATTTTGAAAAAACGCAAAGGCTATAGCCTTACGGTTTTTCATCGTTTTGAGGTTTTTCGAAAAATGACAAAAAATGACAAAATCTGGCAAAAGCGCAAGGCTATAGCCGTACGGTCTTGCACAGCATGCCGTTTTTCATCATTTTGAGCATTTTTGAGCATTTTCGAAATATGTCGAAATTTTGAAAAAACGCAAAGGCTATAGCCTTACAGTTTTTCATCGTTTTGAGGTTTTTCGAAAAATGACAAAATCTGGCAAAAACGCAAGGCTATAGCCTTACGGTCTTGCACAGCATGCCGTTTTTTATCATTTTGAGCATTTTTGAGCATTTTCGAAAAATGTCGAAATTTTGAAAAAACGCAAAGGCTATAGCCTTACGGTTTTTCATCGTTTTGAGGTTTTTCGAAAAATGACAAAAAATGACAAAATCTGGCAAAAGCGCAAGGCTATAGCCTTACGGTCTTGCACAGCATGCCGTTTTTTATCATTTTGAGCATTTTTGAGCATTTTCGAAAAATGTCGAAATTTTGAAAAAACGCAAAGGCTATAGCCTTATGGTTTTTCATCGTTTTTAGGTTTTTCGAAAAATGACAAAAAATGACAAAATCTGGCAAAAGCGCAAGGCTATTGCATTACGGTCTTGCACAGCATGCCGTTTTTCATCATTTTGAGCATTTTTGAGCATTTTCAAAAAATGTGTAAGGCTATAGCCTTACGTTTTTTCATCATTTTGAAGATTTTCGAAAAATGACGAAATGTGGCAAAAGCGCAAGGGTATAGCATTACAGTCTTGCTCAGCATGCGTTTTTCACCGTTTTGAGCATTTTGAGCATTTTGAGCATTTTCGAAAAATGAGTTTCGAGAAAAAAAACGCAAGGCTATAGCCTTACGTTTTTTCATCATTTTTGACTTTTAAGTTTTACATAAAAAATGCTCTAAAACGATGAAAAAAACGGCTTACTATAGCACGTCGTCTGAGACCATGTACTATAGCCTTGCTGTTTTCTTCGATTTTGACATTTTTTTGAAAATGCTCAAAAACGATGAAAAACATCATACTACTGTATAGTATGTCGTCCGAAACCATGAACTATAGCCTTTGTTTTTTCTTCGATTTTCACATTTTTCAAAATGCTCAAAAACGATGAAAAACGGCATACTATAGTTATGTTTTTTTTACCTTTTTAATTTATACTTCTCGTCCGTGCCCATGTACTATAGCCTTGCCATTTTCTTCGATTTGACATTTAAAAAAATGTTCAAAAATGATGAAAAACTGGATACTATAGTACTGTATGTTGTCCGAAAACATGCTCTATAGCCTTTGGTTTTTCTTCGATTTTGACATTTTTTTTCAAAAACGCTCAAAACGATGAAAAACGGCATACTATAGTATGTCGTCCGAGACCATGTACTTTAGCCTTGCCGTTTCTTCGATTTTGTCATTTTTTCAAAAATGCTCAAAAACGATAAAAAACTGCATACTATATTATGTCTTCCGAGACCATGTACTATAGCCTTTAGTTTCTCTTCGATTTTGAAAATTTTTTCAAAAAATGCTCAAAAACGATGAAAAACGGCATACTATATAGTATGTCGTCCGAGAATTATAGCCTTTGTTTTTTGTTGTTGATTTTTCAAAAATGCTCTCGAAATTTATCTAAAACGGCATACCATTGTATGTCGTCCGAGACCATATAATATTTATAGCTTTTGTTTTTTTGTTGATTTTGACATTTTAAAAAAAAATGCTCAAAAACGATGAAAAACTGCATACCATAGTATGTCGTCCGAGACCATGTACTATAGCCTTGCCATTTTATTTGATTTTGACATTTTGTTCAAAAATGCCCAAAAACGTTGAAAAACGGCATACTATAGTATGCCGTCCGAGACCATGTACTATAGCCTTTGGTTTTTCTTCGATTTTGACATTTTTCAAAAATGCTCAAAAACGATGAAAAACGGCATACTATAGTATGCCGTCCAAGACCATGTACTATAGCCTTTGGTTTTCTTCGATTTTGTCATTTTTTCAAAAATGCTCAAAAACGATGAAAAAGCATACTATTATGTCTTTCCGAGACCATGTACTATAGCCTTTGGTTTTCTTCGAATTCACATTTTTTATTAAAAATCTCTAAAAACTATGAAAAACGGCATACTATAGTACGTCGTCCGAGACCATGTACTATAGCCTTTGTTTTTTCTTCGGTTTTGACATTTAAAAAAATGCTCTAAAACGATGAAAAACGGCATACTATAGTACGTCGTCCGAGACCATGTACTATAGCCTTTGTTTTTTCTTCGATTTTGACATTTTTTTTTCAAAAATGCTCAAAAACGATGAAAAACGGCATATAGTATGTCGTCCGAGACCATGTACTATAGCCTTGCCGTTTCTTCGATTTTGACATTTTTTCAAAAATGCTCAAAAACGATGAAAAACGACATACTACTGTATAGTATGTTGTCCGAAACCATCTACTATAGCCTTTGGTTTTTCTTCGATTTTGATGTTTTTTCAAAAATGCTCAAAAACGATGAAAAACGGCATACTATAGTATGCCGTCCGAGACCATGTACTATAGCCTTTGGTTGTTCTTCGATTTTGTCATTTTTTCAAAAATGCTCAAAAACGATGAAAAACGGAATACTATAGTACCTTGTCCAAGACCATTTACTATAGCTTTTGTTTTTTCTTCGGTTTTTACATTAAAAAAAAATGCTCTAAAACGATGAAAAACGGCATACTATAGTACGTTGTCCGAGACCATGTACTGCTTGCCGTTTCTTCGATTTTGACATTTCTTTCAAAAATGCTCAAAAACGATGAAAAACGGGATACTATAGTACTGTATGTTGTCCGAAACCATGCCTTGCAGTTTCTTTGATTTTGACATTTTTTTCAAAATTCATCCAAAACAATAAAAAAACGGCATAGTATGTCGCCCGAGACCATGTACTATAGCCTTTGGTTTTTCATCAATTTCGACATTTCTTTCAGAAATTCTCATAAACAATGAAAAACGGCATACTGCGGTATGTCCGTCCGAGACCAGCTACTATAGCCTTGCCGTTTTCTTCTATCGCCTTACTTGCGCCCACTCCGCTCGCGCAAGTTATGCACAGTTAACATTAAGTAATACTTGGACTGCAATCAAATGTGTCAGGGTCTGGTACTTTGTTCCTCATGTCTCCCAGGCCGTTTTCCTTTTAGAGCCATCTAAAGTATTTTTTTTTTTCATTTTCTGGCTAAAACCTTTTTTTTTATCATATTAAAAAAGTAGGAACTTTGATCTTACTACTAAAAACGATTTTAGCAAAAAAAAAAAAAAAAAAATACTTTAGATGGCACTAAAAGGAAAACGACCTGGGAGACATGAGGACCAAAGTACCAGACCCTGACACAAATACTGTTAGGTTACAATCTCTAATGTTTTTTTTTTATACCTGTTGCTGTTGTTGTTAGAGCCTGGTGAGCTGCGGAGACAAGCAATCGGCATTAAAGAGTCACTGTTTGTAACAAGTGGAAGATGTACTAGAAAATACGTGTGAATCTATTGCAATGTACAATACGTCAAAGGGCAGGCTGTGTGATGTCAAATAATACGAATAAGAAGAAATGACTCACTAGGAAGTAGGATTGTGGAGATTAACCACAGGGGGGCCAATAACATCCTGTCCCACACAAACACACATGCACACACAGGCACGTATGTGCGCACGCACGCACACACGCGCGTGCGCACACACACACAAATAGGACAAATAGGATAACAACCCCACAATTTACTTGCACTCTGGGTTGGTCTGTTATTTTGTTGTTGTACAAATGTCACAGAGAACTTTGTCAGTGAACTCAAATATTTGCTTCTGGGTGCTATAGGTCACTGAAACTAACAGTGCTGCAGTCCTGCCCGCTTCCCCCAACCCCTGTTCCAGAAGTGAATTTAATGTTCACTTTCCTCACAGATTTTTCAAAAATGTTTATATAAAGCCAACTGGGGTTCAGGTGCGGATGTGACATTTCCCAAATGGGGGGGCAGGAGAAAATGTTAACATTTTTGGTTACAGGACTTAAATTGGGCAAATAAGCATCAATAATAACATCAGTTGTTGTTGAAGTTACAACAGACACGCAGCATGCATAAAGCTAAAGGTCTGACTCAAAGAGTTTTCTGTTTTCAATGATGAAATGCTGTTGGTTTAGTGGTGACACAGCTGTAGTTAGTTAGTAGCAGTAGTAGTAGCAGCAGCAGTGTTTAAAATCATTTTAAATACTGTATAAGCACTTTGAAATATCGTGTGTTGTTTTGCATGCCATCATGTTTGGTGGGGCAGCCTGGGCATTTAGGGGGGCATTGCCCCCCTCCCATGCCGATGCCTATATCCGCCCCTGCTGGGGTTGTGACAAATCCTGACGGCAAACATGATCTTTTGATCGAGCCTCACAAATAATTCGACAACATGTAAAACAACACTGTGGACACAGTTTGTTTACCTTCAACGTGTATTTCCAGTCGGTGACGATGAATAATGAATAAATTAATAGCAGGAACGTTTTTCGTGTACTTGTGGTTGTAGTCCTGTAAAGCGACTGTGTTTACTTACTGTGGACTATTGACACTGATCAGTTCACCTCTCTCATCACTCGCTATCTCTCTCTCTCTCTCTCTCTCTCTCTCTCTCTCTCTCTCTCTCTTTCTAATAATAATGATAATGATCTTGAAAATAGCAGATCTGCAAGCTCACAATGTGTAGAAAAAGAGAGATGTACACGCCTCATAGCATGTACCAGGGGCGTAGCCAGAAACTCAACTCAGGGTGGGCATGAGCAATTCAGGGTGGGCACATGCAAATCACACATTATAACTATAGTGAGTCCAGACCTCTCAGGCTCTCTGTAGAGGCTCTCTGGTCTTTGTCCTTTGTTTTCTCAAGTTCTTAGTCATGTTTTCAATGATTTAGTGGGCCAGCTCTCTATTTAGGTGGGCCACGGCCCACCTCAGCCCACCTGTAGCTACGCCAGTGGCGTGTACCTGAGTACATACATCACCATTCACATCTGTCCATACACGCACGCACACATACAGTTTTGTTTTTAAACTTTTATTTTGAAGCCGGGAGGAGTTAAGTAACAGTCACAACAATGTCTCTGTCAGCCCATCATCATCATCATCATCATCATCACCAGCATCATCAAATAAAGATCAGAATTGGTCAAGCATACTATAATGTGCTCATTATAAAACATGTCGTCATACTTAATGGCCGTGATAAAATAGCAAAGGAAAAAAACAGATCTACTCAGTCTGCGTCTCACAGGAGGGCTGTGGGCAGTTCAGAAACCCGTCCACCAGTGATGACATCATCGATTGGGGAATCCAAGCTAATAGAAACCGCAGGCTTCTATTAGCCCCCCCCCCCCCCCCCCCCCACCCCCCACGAAAGTTGCAACGTGAAAACGCGGAAGCCATCTTTCTCACGATAATAGAAATCTAATTTTCCATTACGCTTCGCAGACCATTTAATTGCCAATAATCCACCTTTACTCCTTTACTGTGTGTGTGTGTGTGTGTGTGTGTGTGTGTGTGTGTGTGTGTGTGTGTGTGTTGTGTGTGTGTGTGTGTGTGTGTGTGTGTGTGTGTGTGTGTGTGTGTGTTGTGTGTGTTGTGTGTGTGTGTGTGCGCGTGTGTGTGTCCATTACACACACATGGGCCATGAATTGACACAAACAACCCCCATGGCCCTCATGCACATGCACCATGATGCGCACACACACGCGCACACTCTCTCTCTCTCTCTCTCTCTCTCTCTCTCTCTCTCTCTCTCTCTCTCTCTCTCTCTCTCTCTCTCTCTCTCTCTCTCTCTCTCTCTCTCCATTAGTGCGGGGGTGAAGCTAATTGGCAGTTTTATCCTCAATGGAGGAAGAGAAGCTCTTAGTCTGACAGACAGACTGACAGACAGACAGACAGACAGACAGACAGACAGACAGACAGACAGACAGACAGACAGACAGACAGACAGACAGACAGACAGACAGACAGACAGACAGACAGACAGACAGAGAGGTGGGAGTGGCGTCAGTCAGACAGGCAGAGGTAATCCGAGCTCCCCTAGCTCTTTTCCCTGCAGCTGCACACACACACGCGCACACCGCGCACACACACACACACACACCAACACACACACACACATCACACACACACACACACACACACACACACACACACACACGCACGCACGCACGCACACGCACACACACTACACACACTGACAAGCAACCAAGCAGGCAAAGAGTTGTTGTCTGTCTGTCTGTCTGTCTGTCTGTCTGTCTGTCTGTCTGTCTGTCTGTCTGTCTGTCTGTCTGTCTGTCTGTCTGTCTGTCTGTCTGTCTGTCTCTGTCGCACATCCCGTGTGTCTTCTTCAGTCCTCACACACAGCTTGTAATAGGGCGGGGTCACACATCACCGCTACGGCAGCCGACACGACAGTAAACTACATTCCCCAAACATGGCCAACAGCTGAATTGTTTGTCCTATGGCGAATTTGAGCCCAGAGAGAGGCTATATGTGGGCACATTTGCAGGGCACGATTGAATGAATTTTCTAAATGATGGAAAGTAGGTTAACCAGATGTAACTCTTTGAGAGCGTAAACATGAAACCAAATGGACCCTTGCGGGTCCATTTGGTTTCATGTTTACGCTCTCAAAGAGTTGGTTTCTTGTTTACACTCTCAATAGTTAAAATATTCATCATGTGAATTAGCTACAGTCTACACAGCTAGAGAATGTGGAAGATTAATGGTCATTTTGAATTTTCGGTGACAGCAAGCTTTTCCAGGAAGCTGGCCATCGCAGCATTCTCAATCTTGCGGGTGGAGCTTCATTTCTGTCCATTACCAGCCGAAAAACGTCAAGTGACGTGGTGCAGAGTGTGCAAGCGAGCGAGAGAGAGTGTGACCAGACAGAAATCGTGCTAAAGCGCACGAGTTTGTGCAGTGAGTGTATACCCGATATGGGCAGAATTGTGAATCATGTTCAAATAATCATTTCAAATAATTGTGATTAACAATGTCATTGTTGTTTTTTGCCAGTGAACATTGGGGGCAGAAAGAACAACACACACATTTCTGTTTGACAATAAATATACACAAAGAAATTATTTAACGATTTAATAATTGCATACTTTCAAAACGTAAACAAATAGCTTTTCTGTAAGCTTTAGTTAGAGATATAGCTATCTGTGCTTCGTTGCATATAACGACATTTCTCTCATCCAATGGGAAACGTTGAGGTTAATGATCCCTTCTCAAAACCCCACCCCTTTGAGCCGGTGTTTAGTCACTGTCCAATGCCAATCCAAATACTGTAGTTCAACAACTTCTTTGTATGACAATGATGGCACATACCCTGTTTTAGTTGCAAATCGTCTTGGGCAATATACCGGTATTAACTTTTATCGCGATATTGGAAATCAATACCATGTAATATCGTTGGGTCTATGAAAAATATTGAATACCGAATATCGTCAAATACCGACATTATACTGTATTCTATTAAAATATGAGCAAAGAGACTTTTAATTGTAACTATAGGCCTGCAAACAATTTTCATGTTACACATATGCCTAAAATAGCCCTTATTTGGGCTAGTTTTTTTGTAAACAATGTATTTACAACTCCAGTTTTTCCCTATTTAGGCTGCTTGAACAGCAGAGCGCTCTGCGTTTCTGACCCCTCAATGTCACAATTCTGAGAACTAGGTGACTGGTGGAACGTGTCCGACTCTGATTGCACGCCATTGCCATCTAGTGGTCAATACCGGTAATATCGAATATCGAGCTAATTAACACGTTATCAATACAAATATAAAAAAAAAAAATCAATACCGCCCAAGATTAGTTGCAAATGCGATTAAATTACACAGTTAAAGGTAATAGAGGCAACTTTTTAGCCAGAAATCAACGTAGATATACGGCTATTTATGTTTCGCCTTTTCCACCTCTATGTTGCTTCTACTTTGATGCTGCAGCTGTTTCCCTGCAGGCAGGTGCAGAACCTTGTTGTCCACGGACCGTGAAAGCAAAACATTCATCGCACTCAGATAGATTCTCCATTTTCGTTACCGCTAAAACCCTTATCCTTTAACTTCTTAACATTTTTCAGTAGTTCAAACGGCCAGTCTACAAGCTCAGAACGTGTTAGTAGATTGACATGTTGAAATATTCCAAAAGGATTTTCAAAATAGTAAAAAACGAAATAAGGGGTTTAGGATAAGGGGTTTAGCATAGCATGTAACAAAAATGGAGCCCACAGTGTTTGTACACACTAAAGTTGCCTCTATTACGTTTAAGAAATCATTGTGACGGGTGGATAACCCTGGAGACGGATGGATGTATGGATTTACTGACTGACAGGACTGACTGAGTGACTGACTGACTGACTAAATACTTTACTGCAAATGAACACAATTATGAGCAGTACAGGCAGAGCCAATACAGGGAAACACAAAACACTAAAGCAGGGGTTTTCAACAGGTGGTCCGGGGTCCCCGAGAAGGTTCCAGGTGGTCCCCAGGCTAAATGATGGAAAGTTGGTTAACCAGATGTAACTCTTGAGAATGTAAAAAAATGAAACCAAATGGACCCTTGCGGGTCCATTTGGTTTCATTTTTACACTCTCAAGAGTTAAAATATTCATCATCTTAATTAGCACCACTTAATTAAGACGTTTACACTGTTTTGTTGGCAAAATGCAGCCTGGAATTGTGGACAAAACCAAAAGAATTCTTTCATTTTAGGTCTTTGGTGTGAAAATGTAATAAAATGGTAGTCCGTGGCTCAAATGCTGAATAAATGGTGGTTCCTGGAGTCAAAAAGGTTGAAAACCCCTGCACTAAAGGAAAAACACAAAAAAAAGCAGTAGGGACGAAACCGTGGGTCGCTGCCGCGACCTGAGATCGAAGTCCCCGACTCTCCTCAAACACAACTTGATGATGTCGTCAAGCTGTGACGACACTATGTTAATGCTTTTTTTCAGACCTCCTTTTCTAGATAAAAAAAAGTTACCCCATTACACGTACAGTAATGGGTTAACTTTTTTTTTATCATGTCCACACATCTCTAAGGCATATTAATGACAGAAAAATGTTGAAAATGCGTGGAATCCCCCCTCTTTAAAAAGATCTGACGACTAAAACTACCATGTATGACTAAACAAATAAATAGATTCATGAATAAATAAATAAATACTAGAACTGCACTCAAGCCAGCTTGCGCATTGCACACATGTAGGCCAACGGGCAGAGCAAGCGACCAGAGAGCAAGCCTCCCGACATTTCTAGGAGGTAATACTCATGACCATCCTCATATAATGATCTCTTAATTACATCACCATCACATGATCACTTAAAGCAGCCAATCAGAGTCCACAGGGGGCGGGTGGGTGCAGACAGTCAACGGTAGATGCGGTCCAGTCGCAGGTGCGTCGTGAGCTTGTGGGTCGGCCAGTATTAGCACGCGGCCAAGTCGAAATCCGACCTCGCCAGAGTACATTTCGGACGACTAAATCGGCCGTAGCTTTTCGTCGACTAAAACGAAACTGTAGGTAGGGTGACTTAAATACGATGAAAAATAAACGGAATGTCATTCAAAAGACTGTGACTGCAAAAAAAACAAAAAAAACAAGATTGTATAGATCGGCAAAGTGTTGGCCGACTGAATATATGACCGCGGAGCGGAAGGTCTTACGAGACATTATACCATTCCTCTGCTCTGTGTAACGCACACGGAGTTGAGGCCCCGCAAGTGGTCGCTGTCGTTTCCGTTTCAAACCTCCGGATCTCTTCAACCGACACAGATCTGACAACATCAAGCTGTCAACATGGCCCCTGGTCATCAGGCAGAAAACTCAGGGGAAAAAAAGGAATGCTCGGGGCGAGGGACGTGCAAGAGAGTGTTTTTTTTTTACACAGGCTGAAATTCCTTAAAATGGCACTTTGGGACAATAAAAAAAGTACCGGAGCTTATAGTAGATTTGCGGTGTTTGCAGCAAGGGGCTGACATTCCATAAGAGGGCACTTTTGGATTGAAAATAGATCCGCTATTTTCCAGGAGCAATGATGAAATCATGGATTTTTGAACAAATTCTTTCAAAGCAAGGTGCTGAAAAAAAAAAAGAATTCTATGTATGGCATGGCATGGAAATAGAGAGGAGTGGCATTTTTGCATTTCTTTCAAACGTCGCAAAAGCTGCATTCATGGTCGCAGGAGGGAAGTTTGTTTGTTTTTTGCAGACAGGCATGATGTCTATGTTTGCACGTGCCTGCTCGGATCACGAGAGTTTGCGGGCGCTCAGTGATTTTACTTAATTCACTTATTTTTTTCCCCTCTTTTTTATGTGATAATCCTCTCTACTAACCCTTGAGTACGCCGACCATGTAAGTTCCACCCTGCACCCAGTGAAACGTCCTTCATTCAATCAGGCTGAGAGCGGGATGTCCTCCAATCACGATCGAGCAGGGGCGGGCCTTTGGTGCACATGCTGCCGGCCCGTTGCGCAACTTCACCCCACTGTAGAGCGGGCGGGGGCCGTGTGGGCCAAAATCGCCACCAAATCGCTGAAAGCTTCCTTCAAGGCGCGCGACGACCGGCCCACTCCGCGGGTCATAAGTGTTTGTGGAGGGCGGGGATGGGAGAGGGGGGTGCTGCTGGGGCGCCGGGGTGGGCGGAGCTCAATCCCGGCGGCGGCGACGACGACAGCTTGCGGCAGACCACCATGGTGCGGTGGCGGGCGTCGCAGCGGCAGCCGGGCCGCGTGGCGAGGTCGTGCGCCCGGCGGCAGAGCGCCACGCACAGCGCCGCCGGTGGGTAGCAGCACAGGCACGGCAGGCAGAGGGACAGCGCCCCCATGAGGCCCCAGCGGGCGCAGCAGCGACCTGCGCAGGAGGGAAAGGCACACAGCATGCGTTAGGCAAGAGTAAAAGCATGGCAAATACAAGTAGAGATACGAAGTAGTTACGTGCCACTGTAGCTTGTAGATTCAATAGCTCAAGCACTGCCAATAATGCTAAGTAATGCTATGAATGGTAACTAATGCTGATAATTATATGTAATGCTAATGCTGAATATTGTTAATAATGCTAATGATGCTAAGTAACGTTAATAATGATACGTAAGTAATGTCAATGGTAAGTTAATAATCCTAATAATGCTCAGTAATGCTAAAGGTAAATGTTAATAATAATGTTAAAAATGCTCAGTAACGCTAATGGTAAATATTGTTAATAATACTTAAAATGCTAAGTAATGCTAATGCTAATTATTGTTAAAAGGATCCCTGGCTAATAAGACAAATATGCCTTAAAACACTTAAAAACACCTTCAATACTTTATTTCTTTCATAAATAGAGAATCTTTCACTCAATAGGAGGTGCTCCTGTCGCAGGATGATGATGTCACATGAGCATGTTCATCCATATACGTATTCCATGGAGCTAGCTCACACGTGACATCATCATCCTGCGACAGGAGCAGTTCCTGTTGAGTGAAATATTATATTTATGAAAGAAATAAGTTGCCATTGGTGTAAGTATAGTTATATAGGGAAAGTATAATGTTTTAAGCGATGTTTGTCTTATTAGTCAGGGATCCTTTTAACAATGCTAATAATGCTTAGAACACCAAAAGGCCTTCCCGCCCAAAATGGGTCAAACATCCAGTCTATATTCAGACATGCAAAACAGCTACTAATCGACGTCTAGGCTAAGCGTAGACCTCTGATAGACCTCGTCTATTGCTTGGTGGGATAGTGGGCGTTGTCAACCTACACAGTCCGGCGGGCGTCGACGACGCAGCGGCGCAGGAGCAGGGCCGGTCGGCGCACGAGTCGTCGGCGCAGCAGTGGTAGAGCAGCGCCTTGACGCAGCACAGGCAGGTGGCGCCCTCGGCCGCGCTCTGCGCCGAGCAGAGGCAGCGGCCGCCGCACGCCCAGCACGAGGGCAGGCGGCGCGGCGCGCGGCACTCGCCGCACACACAGCGGCCGCAGCGCTCGCACACGAACAGGTGGTCCGACGCCGACTCGTCCTCGTCCGGAGGAGCCGCGGCGGGAGCGGGGAGGCGCAGCAGGGATGGAGCCGAGCCTCTTCCTCTTCCTTTGGACGGGTCCGACGGCTTCAGCGGGTCGAAGACGCCGCCTTTAGGCTGGGAGGAGGAGGAGGAGGGAGAGGAGGATTGTGGGTAATGGAGTTTTTAGAGCAGGGGTTCGAGTGTTCAAACTGTCCATAAAAAAACACAAGGACTGGTTATATCACTGGTGATTGAGGCTCTAAGCATTAGAGATAAGCTTGAGGGACATATAGAATATTATATTAAGCATTAAAAACAATATTAGGAATTTATTTTATTTGCTTTTTTTAAATGACTATCGTGGGACTTGCTAAAAAGATGATTTTGCTTTCTGACTCAGCAGTTTCTGGCCTTTCAAAACAAGATGGTCTCAAAATGAATGGCAACGAGAGCCCTACCTTGTCGCGTGATAAAAAAACAAAACAAAAAAAACAACTGAAACGCTGTTGACGTTTCAGCAATTTTGACAGAAAGCGCAGACATTGGAAGTGGTTAAATGTGCTGTATTTGTGGCCCCATGTGAGTTCACGAGACTCACATGCGCCACAGTGTGGTTGCTCTGCCACACTACAACCATTGATACCTTTTAAATGAAGTGTGAAAACTGTTACCACAGCAGGGAAGTGGTACCACCCTGGTGCCCAAGGAGCAGCCAGATGGTAACAGTGACAATCTCAAGTGCTCACTATTGCAGGGGTTTTCAACAGGTGGTCCGGGGACCACCAGTGGTCCCTGAGAGGGTTCCAGGTGGCCCCCAGCTAAGTTGTTTAACCAGATGTAACTCTCGAGAACGTAAAAATGAAACCAAATGGACCCTGGCGGGTCCATTTGGTTTCATTTGTACACTCTCAAGAGTTATGATATTCATCATGCGAACTAGTCCAAATCTGCACAACTAGAGGATTAATGGTCACGAACAGAAGCAAAGAAATCTTTAGTTTGGGGGGTCTGTGGGGCTAAAATGTCGTCAAATGGTGGTCCGCGTGACTCAAATGCTGAATAAATGGTGGGCCCTGGGATGAAAAAGGTTGAAAACCCCTGCACTATTGCATGTGCTGTGCATGCATGCAGGTGCGAATGAAGAATGAGGACCTGAGAGGAGCGTAGCGGTCCGGACTGGGACGACGTCAGCAGTCTCACATGGGATCCTCCGCTGACCTGAGAGGACGAGAAGCTCACGGTGCTGGAGCGACTCAGGAGGCTGACGGGAGACGCAGAGGAGGGATGGGATCAGTTACACTTACACATGAACATGAGCAGGACCGGATCTAGGCATGGGCATGTGCTCCCCGAGGGGCAGTGCTCCCCTAAATGCCCTGACTGCCCCACCAAACATAATGGCATGCAAACAACCCAAAGATATTTCTAATGAAAGTGCTTATGATTAAAAAAAAATGATAGTTGTCATAGCTCAGCCGTTAGTATAGTAGTGCTTAGTTGTAATATGTTTTAGTATGTTAGATGTATAGTTTTAGTTGTAGTATTCCATAGTTGTAGTATATTATACAGTATGTGTCTTTAGCTGCTTAGTTGCAGTATGTTTTAGTCTTAGCCGTCAGGGGCGGTTTTAGGCATGGTCATTATGGGCAGCCGCCCAGGGCGGCATTGTAAGGGGGGCGGCATAGCGAAGCAAAAAAAGAAAAAAGAAAAAAAAGAAAAGAAATCCCCTATTCCGTCATTTATTGTCATTCCACGGATCTTCCAGGTGGGGGGGGGGGGGGGGGGGGGGGGGGGGGGCAGCAGGGGATTTCGCCCAGGGAGTTTGACTTTGCCCTGGTACAGAGTTCCGCAAACTCCCTTCATTTCTTCGCGGCTCTTTTACATCGACTTCGATTAAACAAAATGGGACAACTAGAAGTTACAAAGTGTATTATCCGTGGGCTTGTGGGGTGGGAATACATGAACGGTGACGTGACGCACTTTGTCCCGCATTTCGGGGTCGTGGAAGAATGACAGCGTGTTGTGATCATTCTGCAGTGACTGCAGTCACTCGCTCACATGCGACACATGTAAGCGAGTGACTGCCCCTACGACCACATGTAGGTCCAGGAAGTGACGGCCAGCCCTAGTTGATCTACCCATGCGATTGCGCCCCATTGAGGGGGCAGGAGAGGCGTCCCAATGCATTGGATTGAATGGGTGTGAATGGGGAGAAAAAAAAAAGTTGTCACGCCAGTTCTGTTCTAAACATCAGTCACCCACGGGATCTTTATTAGACGATGCGATGGGACTAATAGTTGGATTAAAGAATGAAATCTACATTTCGTCGTGTTACACGCCGTCGTCGTGATCCACGTGGGGATTCTAAAAACAACGACGAGCGCGTGATCCGCGTACAAAGAATTAATAACCCTCTTAGATGATAATCCCATTGAGAAGTGGACCTTCGCTCTCCACGGTCACAGAGCGGTCGGAAGCGACCCAACTATTTAGCTACATGTTAAAAAAATAAAATAAATTCAGCTCTGAAATATTTATTTCTTACTGTGATATTTACTCATTTTGCATAAAAATTAAATGAAATGTTTTTTTCCTATCTTATGACCAGTTAGTCTTTCTCCAATGACTCCTCAGTTAGAATCGGTCATAAATGAGCAGGAAATATACCATATAATGATGTGTTTTGCCATGAACAGGTGTGCAATCACAAACATTAAATTGCGATTGGCTGATCGCTCATGCATATTATGACGATTTGATTGGCTGAGACAAGTGAAGACAGAAAGCTGGGGAGGTGATTGGCAGGCGTAGGATGATGTGTGATGATTAGAGAACCTCCCACTTCACATGGGTGTGATTTCATTCATTCATTCATTCATTCATTCATTCATTCATTCTGTCCTTTCAGCACCACTACAGATACAGTATGTGGGGAGCTGTCCTTTCAGCAGCACTACAGATACAGTATGCAGGGAGCTGTCCTTTCAGCACCACCACAGTATGCAGGGAGCTGTCCTTTCAGCACAACCTCAGATGCAGTATGTGGGGAGCTGTCCTTTCAGCACCACTACAGATACAGTGCAGGGAGCTGTCCTTTCAGCACCACTACAGATGCAGTATGCGGGGAGCTGTCCTTTCAGCACCACTACAGATACAATGCAGGGAGCTGTCCTTTCAGCACCACTACAACACAACTAATGGGCAGTCCCCTATGAACAGGGGTGTAGTGGAGGGGGGACGCGGGGGGACGGAGTCCCACTTCTCTCACATCTAAATTATTTTTCGGGCAAAAATATGTTTTTGACTTGTCATTTACTTTTATTGATACAATTAGCATTCTAAATCACCTTTCTCAATATGCTAGAATTGTCTGTGTCTTTTTAATAGTGTGTATGGATTCGTTGCGCAGGTACACGCAAATGCACATGCATGTGTGCGTGCACATGTCTTAAGAGGCGTCCCCCCCACTTCTAAAAGTACCACTACAACACTGCCTATGAACCCAGGGAATCATATAGCTTCAAAGTTGACATGTTGGTCTTCACACACACACACACACACACACACACACACACACACACACACACACACACACACACACACACACACACACACACACACACACACACACACACACACCTCTGACTGCTGGGCTGGGGGCCGTCGGAGGGCCGCGGCGCATAGCGGTCCTCGCGGTGGGAGTAGAAGAAGAATCCGTCCCGGAGGGCGGAGCTTATCGGCGGCTCAGGAGGGGGAGGAGCTAACGGCGGGCCCTCCACGTAGTCATTGGTCGCTCTGATGGCGCGGATCTGGTCCAGAGACAGAACCTATGGAGGTGCAGCGGTACATATTTAAAGGGTTAAGTCCACCCATTTTCAACATTCTTATATGTCATTAATATACCTTAGAGGTGTTCGGTGGACATGATAAAAACGTGTTGAAGAAAAACACTAACATGGTGAAACATCTTGATGACATCATCAAGATGTATTTTCACCATGTTAATGGATTTCTTTAGACGCTTCTTTTTTTCTGAGAGCGCACCGTCACGCTGCATTTTGAAATGCAAAAAATGGTCCAGAAATGACCGAGATATGGGTGATCAAAAAGAAAAAATCCCGCAATTTACTTTATAACGTATCGCAGACTTGGGATAAATGCTCGCCACATACAGCAAAAAAAAAAACAATGCTAAATGCGTTAATTGCGTATAAGGACTAATGTAACCAAAATGGAGCCCATAGCATATACCTGATGTGTGTCCGCACCACGGAAGGAAGAGGCGGATCGAGGAGGAGGAGGAGGAGGAGGATGGTCAGGGAGATGAACTTCCATCCTGGGGGGTGGAGGAGGAGGAGGAGGTGGTGATGGAGGAGGTGATCAGCAGAGCGGCATCATCACGGCACGTCGGACGAACCTGCAAACGCATGAAGTCTCGTTAATAATCAATATTCATAAAACTACACGCAAATTTAAAAGTAGCCCATATTCACAAGCATAATATGCTTATATTGTAGGTTAATTGGGGCTATTTTATTCAGCTGTCTGGGAGGTGAAGGTCTTGGCTTCAATCTGTAACTAAGGTGTGACCTCTGATTAGAATCTCTGTTGTTTTAAGACGCTCCATTCTGGAGCCAGGACATAGACAGGACAGACAATAAGGTGTTGACATAACAAAAGGACATATGATCAAAGGACTTTAATTTGAATGTGTGATTGTATTTTGCATCAGTTCAAAGAGCATATGGTGCCATTTGGCGTCTGGGTAAATGCATATTCCTGTTGTAAAATGTATGAAAGCCATGTCAAATGTAGATCCTGAGTTAGTCAGTCGGTGTGGTCACTACGACGGTGGTCACACTGTGTGTCTCTCGTGGGCCTGTGGCCCACGGGGGAAACTTTGTTGCTGTAATGCTGATACTCAATAAAGCTGCATCCATCTGAGGAATAACTGCTGCCTTGAACTTCATCCTTCGCTCCGATCAACTATGATTTTCTCTCCCAGTATAGCAGTGTGTTTTTGGGTATATTGACGCTGGTACATATGCAAGTTGTACCGGTGAAAATTTACCACACGCACAACACGCCGACTCCGTCAGTATCGCACGTGATCACAAGAGCGACGTGCACACATAGACATCAAAAGGGGATTATTCAGATTGGCGCCACTAAGTAAGAAGCATTGCTAATAATGTTAGGTATTGCTAATGCTATGTATTGTTAGTAATGCTAATAATGCTAAGTAATGCTACTGCTATGCATTGTTAAAGATGGAGTGCCATGATTTTTTCTACTCTAAAACATGATCATCAGGTATTATTGTTATATGAAGATTTAAATAAATAAATAAATAAATAAATAAATAAATAAATAAATAAATAAATAAATAAATAAATAAATAAATAAATAAATAAATAAATAAATAAATAAATAAATAAATAAATAAATAAATAAATAAATCTACAGTGTTTGTTAAGCTGTCATTTTTATGATTCCACCCTACCAGTTCATTAAGTATGCCTGGTTTGCCTGGTGGGTGGTGATGGGTGGAGATCCACCTGAACTGAAGCCACACCCACAGCTTTAGTTACATGATAAAGGGGGGGGAGTTAATAAAGTGGCTGAACACGTGATGTCACTATATTGCAGTTTTTTCATTGGCACGTTTGACTGGAAAGGTTCAGCCCCAGGAAGAAACCCTAAATACAAAGGGAAGACATCATTGCACATAAAAAAACACACCTGGGGGTCTATTTACATACTGTCACCTCTCAAACATGTACATAAGCAGAAAAAATACAAAAATCACGGCACTCCCTCTTTAATAATGCCAATAGTGATGCTAAAAAGGCTAAGTAATGCTAATAATGCTTAGCACACAACTGTCCTTTGCCAAAACACGAATGTAGCATTCATAGTTGAGTTGTATCTGTCTTTGTCCGCTTCTCAGTGGATTTATCTTCTATCTTGGAAGTTTAAAAAATGCTGTTTCCAGAAACAGCAGAAAGCCTACATGTGAGACATTTATAACTAGACGCACAACTTTATTTATATATATTTACTTTCAACCAAGGTTGAAGTTTTAGGTTCATAGACAAAGTAAAAGGTGAATGTTCATTTGTGCGCGCACACACACACGCACGCACGCGACCACAGCAGTGATGACATCATTGTATCATCAGTTTATTTTAGGACAGAGTGGTGACCCCCCAGCTGACTATCTTTCACCTTCATGCTGTCTGTCTGCCCCCCCCCCCTCCCCAAATGTCACCCTCCCACCCCTTCTCTCTCTCTCTCTCTCTCTCTTTCTCACTGCCTCTCTCTGCCTCTCTATCTGTCTCTCTCTATCTCTCTCTCTTTGCCTCTTTGTCCATCTCTCGGGAACAGGGAGCGATTGAATGACAATAAACTGGATGAGATTCCGGATGTTCCCGAGGTCTGAAGCCACAAAATGACTGAAATAGACATGCACTGAGAGATGGACGGACGCGGGGATGGACAAGACAGATGGACAGGGTAGAGACTGAGAGTGTGTTGAGGTGCCAAAAGCGAGGGATGAGCTATTGTGACGGGAGACCTCGATTCAACATAGATAGTGCAACGTACATCAGGTACTTCGACTTTGACGATCGAGAGGGACACTAGTTTGACACTCCAGAGGGCCAGTCCAGTTCTACACTCACTCCAGAGGCCTGCTAACATTCAGCACTCACTCCAGAGGACCACTACAGTTCCACACTCACTCCAGGGGACTGCTATAGTTCCACACTCACTCCAGAGGTCCGCTAAAGTTCCACACTCACTCCAGACGACCGCTATAGTTCCACACTCACTCCAGAGGACCGCTATAGTTCCACACTCACTCCAGAGGGCCGCTATAGTTCCACACTCACTCCAGAGGGCCGCTATAGTTCCAGACTCATTCCAGAGGGTCGCTATAGTTCCACAATCACCCCTCTTCCGACAGGCAGAATGAGGTGCAGATACAGTGCTATTATGGGCACAAAAGCGATTGTGACAATGTGAATTGCATACTAGGTTTGACTTGCAGTCCAGTTCTACACTCACTCCAGAGGCCTGCTAACATTCAGCACTCACTCCAGAGGACCACTACAGTTCCACACTCACTCCAGGGGACTGCTATAGTTCCACACTCACTCCAGAGGTCCGCTAAAGTTCCACACTCACTCCAGAGGGCCGCTATAGTTCCACACTCACTCCAGAGGGCCGCTATAGTTCCACACTCACTCCAGAGGGCCGCTATAGTTCTAAACTCACTCCAGAGGGCCGCTATAGTTCCAGACTCATTCCAGAGGGTCGCTATAGTTCCACAATCACCCCTCTTCCGACAGGCAGAATGAGGTGCAGATACAGTGCTATTATGGGCACAAAAGCGATTGTGACAATGTGTATTGCATACTAGGTTTGACTTTGCATCGTTCCCAGGCAGCCTATACTTTTCTGCACATTTGAAACCATTACAGCATGTAAAATGATGAAGAATTGTCTCAACAACATCCTATCACAATGAGATATACTGTGGAGTTGTGCGATTGCTAAATAATAATACACACGAATATAGTGTTTGTTTGGTTGAACTAGCAAGAGGTTCTATGGATCTACACATGCAAAGCTGAACTAGATGAACTAGAACAGGGGTTTTCAACAGGTGGTCCGGGGACCACCAGTGGTCCCTGAGAGGGTTCCAGGTGGTCCCCAGCTAAGTTGGTTAACCAGATGTAACTCTTGAGAACGTAAAAATGAAACCAAATGGACCCTTGCGGGTCCATTTGGTTTCATTTTTACACTCTCAAGAGTTAAAATATTCATCATTTGAATTAGCCCAAGTCTACACAACTAGAAGATGGACATGCAGATGGACAGTTTGGGGGTCTGTGGGGCTAAAATGTTCTCAAGTGGTGGCCCGTGGCTCAAATTCTGAATAAATGGTGGGCCCTGGCATCAAAAAGGTTGAAAACCCCTGAACTAGAATGACAAACATGAAGGGAATTCCATCCATTTTCAACATTTTACTATTCCATTAATATGCCTTAGAGATGTTGTGTGGACATGATAAGAAAAAAAGAGAAAAGGGGGAATCATGAACATGGTGAAACACACCACTTGATGACTGACATCTTCAAGTTGTGTTTCACCATGTTAGTGCTCTTTCTTTTAGGACCTTTTTATTCTGAACAATGGGTGGAATTCCCCTTTTAAATAACGGTTGCAGGGGGAGTGGGCAGGCCCCTTCCCATATAGGAAAAAAAATGCTTCTCAGTTTAAGCTCACAAGCGTCTCATTTTAAAATCACCTAAAGATGTCTGTCTCATTTCTCTCTCAGCTGTATCTCTACAGCTGTAACAGCCAATGGAGAGACTTCAGCTTTGCCTCATTTATGGATCCTATATTCATCTTAGGAGCCATTAAGAGCCATAGGTGATCTTTAGGTGATCTTAAAATGAAAAAAATAAATGTGGTTGCTCAAGAGACGCTTCTGAGAAGCATTTTTTTTCCTCTGGGTTCTTCACCTGGGGGAGTTTTATGTCATGCCAGGACCTAAAAAAAACACACATAAAAAACACACCAAGGGGTCTATTTACATACGGTCACCTCTTAAACATGTACAAAATTGGATAAAATACAAAAATCCCGGCACCCCCTCTTTAATAATTTTATCCCTTGGGGGCGCCATTTTACTGTGCCTGTCATAAGTATGACGTCACATGAGATTTTCTTGCCTAGGGCTCCAAATTGCTTATAAACGCCACTGGCTACCAGGACAGGCAAGCAGCAAATTAGCTGGCTAGAAAGTAACCACAGTCAATCTGTCGGCCATCACTTCATGTGTGTGTGCGTGTGTGTGTGTGTGTGTGTGTGTGTGTGTGTGTGTGTGTGTGTGTGTGTGTGTGTGTGTGTGTGTGTGTGTGTGTGTGTGTGTGTGTGTGTGTGTGTGTGCGTGCGTGTGTGTGTGCGTGTGTGCACCTCTCTCTCTCTCTCTCTCTTCCCTTCAGGCCAGTGCAGATAGATATTGATGTTTAGCATCCGACCTTGGGCACAATCAATTTATGCCCCCCTCACCCCCAACATACTCTCTCTCTCTCTCGCTCTCTCCCTCTCACACACACACACACACACACACACACACACACACACACACACACACACACACACACACACACACACACACACACACACACACACACACGCGGTACATAGTCGAGCCAACTAGTCCAATTATTCATGCACGGATGTTGGCCTACTGAGCAGTGTAGGGTTGTTTGGGGGGGGGGGGGGGGGGGGGGGGGGGGGGGGGGGGGCTAGGGGGGTCCCCCGTATATACAGTATAGCACTAAACATGTGGCACCACTTTAACCATCAATTATTTGTCCACTATTGGAATTAGAGTTCTCAACGGGCCTGAAAATTGATTGGTCGGCCCGGCCCGACCAATTAGCATAGTTTTTAGACCCGACCCGGCCCTACAATGTCGGTTCGGTCGGGCCTGGTCGGGTTTAGGTAGAATTTGAGAAATCTACACAGAGTAAAAGTGAAAATACCAATCAGCACCATCTTCATAAGAGGTAAATACACAGACAGACCAGAGAACAGAACTATTATTTAATCATAATAAAATAATTCAAGACCTAGGCCCGACCCGGCCCTATTGATCTGCATACATTTTAGGCCCGAGCCCGACCCTAAAATGCCGGGTTGGGCCGGGCCTGGTCTGGTCAGAGTTTGAGAACTCTAATTAGAATATAGCTGATCGACAAGATCTACCGACATACAGTACGTTGTGCAGGGATGTCCCTGGACTTTTCCAGTTTTTTTTTTTGTTGTTGTTGTACAGTTATAGGCCTACACCTCACCATATACACCATATAGAGCTGAGCAGTCCCGCCACCTTGTGATGTCGCCCCTGTTCCAGAAATGGATCCCCCATTCATTTTTCTCATAGACTTTTCGAAAACGATTCATATAAAGACGATTGCGCCAAGGACAAAGCCAACTCGGGTCGTGACAAATCATGACAACACACACAATGTTTTGGGACAATCAAATAATTTCTAAGAAGAAAAACAAAACGTGTTGTATCCTGCTGTTTTTTACTTCTTATTAATTAGGTATTGCAGGATAATATCGTGTTTATATGGTCGTCTAATGACATGCGGGGAAGTTTTACAGACAGGTAAAAATGGCAGGGGCTGAAGCCCCCTTCGTTCTGTGTGTGTGCACGTCCCTGCATGGTTAAAGACAGCGGGGTTATAGGTCGGCCCATTCACCACCATTGTCAACCGTATAGGTCTTGTATCTAGTTAACCCATTTAGGCCTGACCTAAGGTTTTGGAAAAACTTTAAATATTTATATATCAGCATAAAAACAAATTGAATATTTGAATACTGTACATACTGTACAGGATCCAAACATGGATTCCCGTCCTTAATGGGTATCACTGTTAAATGTCTGCAGCACTTAATTCAAAGAAGTCTGTACACTAAGGTTCAAATGCAGAATAAATAACGGGCCTTGATATGAAAAGGGTGGTGCATGATACTAGCCAGTTACATCGGAAAACATGTGTCAAGCATGTTGCCAACTTGGCTCATTTGTCGGCTATATTAAGCTTTTCCCAGACCCCCTAGTGCTGGTGAGTTGGGGTGTAATTGGTTGACAGACGCCAGAGATAAAACCCTCTTTTTTTTCACCATTTTTCCTCCTTTCCTAGAAAGGACCATTGGCAACCCAATGGACCCTTATACATCTGTAACTCTTGAGATCGTAAAATGAAACCATAATGGACCCCCAAGAGTTAAATTACATTCAATCATTTGAAATACTTCATTTTCAAGAATCTACACATTTAAAAATTGTAGAAATATTGCTATTTTGACCAACATTTTGCCAGTTATTTCTCCTAAATTAGTCAGAGAGACTAAACTCAACATCAAGTGGTGTCTGTGGCTAAAATGCAGAATAAATTAAAGATCTCAACGGGCCTGAAAATTAAGGCCCGGCCCTACCCGGCCCTAACAGTTCAGGCCCTAGGCCCTACCCGGCCCTACTAAATGGAATAGATTTTAGGCCCTACCCGGCCCTAAACTGTCGGGGTTGGGCAAAATTTGAGAATTCGCCACAGATTAAAATTGAAATGGCAATCAGCACCATCTTCATAATAGATAAATACAGAAAATAACTATTATTCTTACTATATTAAAATAATCCAATATATATTATGTTTTCATGGGGCCCGAGGCCCTACCCGGCCCTATTGATTAGGATAGATTTTCGGCCCTACCCGGCCCTAAATGTCAGATCGGGCCTGTTCGGGTTCGGTTCTGGTCGGGTTCGGGCAGAGTTTGAGAACTCTAGAATAAATAGTGGGCCCTGTGGTTTATTTACACATTACAATGAAGTTACAACTGACAAAACTTTTAATATGAAACTCATACTATTCATTTCGATGCTATTTTTTTATATATCAGTCTCTATATCATATTGGAGCTTTATTCCATTGTAGACTATCCCGATTCTAAAATGTCTTTGAAATATAACCTAAGTGTATGGACTTCATTATTGTGTAACACATCAAATTTTTGACATTTTTTGATATGTACATTCTGTACAGAAGCATATTGGTGTTCCCGTCAACTAGGGTAAAATACCACTAGGGGTTCCGCTATGGGTTAATGGAAATTGCTCTCAGGAACAGCTTGTTTGATTTTGTTGTGTGATTTTGTGCCTTTTAGTCCTTGTATTCGCTGGCGTTCAACTGCCTTTGCTTTCGCTTGTATAGTCGTTCCACTGTGTGTGTGTGTGTGTGTGTGTGTGTGCGTGTGTGTGTGTGTGTGTGTGTGTGTGTGTGTCCGTCTGTGCGATTCTATTGGTGGATCCGCTCTGCTCCTCCGTTGATCAATACTATCGACCTATCAGGTTCAGTCAGAGCTCATCACCGATTGGCTGGCAGCCAGCCGGCTGCTGGGCATAACCAGAGCCATCGAGTTAGAAGAGTTGCAATATTGAGGGTACAGGGGGGAAAAAAAACATATAGCGCTTGTGCAGCCTTGAACAGACTGGGACAAAGTGGGAGTTGGAAATACATTGTCGTCGCATTTTATATCTTGTCTTTTTTCTATTTTTGTATACACATATATATATATATATACATATTTATATTTTATTATATTATCATAATTATTTTATTTGTATTTTATTTTCTTTTTGTAAAAAAAAGGACTGTTCATTTTGATTGTCTGATTTTATTGCTAAAATCAATAAATAAATTTGTAAAAAAAAAAAAAAAAAAAAAAAGTTGGAAATACATTGTCGTCGACAAGGGGCAGCACAAATAAGAGCTATTTTAGGTATGTGTGCAAAGATGATCATCCATCGTATTCCAATCAAATCATAAAGGTCATTCTGGCTAATGACTTTTGACATCTTCACTTTTCTGACGTTTTTTTTATGATGCATACTTAAAGGGGAACTCCACCCATTTTCAACATTTTAATATGTCATTAATATACCTTAGAGATGTTGTGTGGACGTGATTAAAAAGGTCCCCCCAATTCTGTATTTCCTAAAAATGTAGGTCTGAAAAAATCATTAACATGGTGAAATACTTCTAATGACATCATCAAGATGTATTTCACCATGATTTTTCTTTCAGACCCCTTTTTCCTGAGAGGGTACAAATGGAACCAAACGGAGCCGCTATAGGGTCCGTTTGATTCACATTTGTATCCTCTCAGGAAAATTGTGAAAATGGGTGGAATTCCCCTTCAAATGCTCAGCCAATGAAATCATCGCTATATGGGCTGATCGGCCAGCCGTCGTCAGCCAAAGTCTGTGTTTCATATAAGACTCACAAAGCTGGCTGTAGGAAGGGCTGACGGCCCTCAAAAAACTGGCGCTTGGTGGCGCGCTATGAGCTTGCAATTTGTTATTTTGAAAAGTTGTTGAAATGATTCACAAATCGTATATTCTTTCAAACATTTCTAACTCAAATACTTGCTTCTGGGGTATAACTACAAGAAAATGGTTTTAGATGGGGGGGGGGGGGGGGGGGTCCACTGCCAAATATATATAGTTATATATAATTATGGGGTTTCATGAAATATGTTTGTGTCAGAAACTAGAATCAAAGGTCGGAAACTAGACTCTAGTGTCCATCTATAGAATCTGGTGTCAGAAAGAATGTCAGAAAACTATAGACTCTAGTGTCAGAAACTATAGAACCTAGTGTCAGAAACTATAGACTCTAGTGTCAGAAACTATAGAACCTAGTGTCAGAAACTATGATCTAATGTCAGATACTAGAATCTGGTGTCAGAAACTATAATCCAAAGTCAGATACTAGAATGTGGTGTCAGAAACTAGAATCTGGTGTCAGAAACTAGAATCTACTGTCAGGAATTAGAATCTAATTTCAGATACTGGAATCTAATGTCAGAAACTGGAATTTGGTGTCAGAAACTATAGAATCTAGTGTCAGAAACTATAATCTGGTGTCAAAAACTAGAATCTAGCGTCAGAAACTAGACTTGAGTGTCAGAAACTAGAATCTGGTGTCCAAAACTCTCCTAATAAAGAATTCAGACGAATAAAAAACAGGACTCGCTTGATCGCCAACAGGACAGCTGCTGCTTACCTCTGACTGGCACCAGCTCCATCATGTAGAGTGCGGTGTGTGCGTGCGTGAGCGCGTTTGTGTGCATGTGTGCGTGTGCTTGTGTGTGTGTGTGTTTGTGTGTTTTCTAAAGAGTGCTTGTCTAGTTCCAGTCTTGCTGAGTGTATAGGGCCGCGCAGTATGATGCTTCGCTCTGGTTCGATCGGGTCCGGTCCAGGTTCCAGGTCCGGGGGTTTGGGTTGATTCCGTATATATATATATGCTGTATAGAATCCAGGTCCGGTGATGGTGCTGGTCCGCTTCCGTAGTGTCCTGCACGTACAGGAGAGGATAAAGTCTGCCTGTCAAAGAGAGGAGGGGGGGGAGGAAAAAAAACACTTTGATCTCTCATCCGCCTGTCCGCCCGTCCGTCCGTCCGCTCATCCGCCCTGTCTCTCCAATCTCCTCTCACTCTCGCTCTTCCGCTCTCCCTCTCTCCGCCCATTAATGATTATACACTCACCCCATCTCTGAGAGAGAGAGAGAGAGAGAGAGAGAGAGAGAGAGAGAGAGAGAGAGAGAGAGAGAGAGAGACAAGGGCGGATGTAACTTTTCCCATTTGGGGGGAACCAGGAGAAAATGGTATATGGGTGGCTTTATCGCCCGTGGCACGAATACCATTCTTGGTTACGGGATTTTTATCGGTCAAGTAAAGCATCCATAATAATAACATCAGTTTGTTGTTGAATTTGCAGCAGACACGCAGCATGCATAAAGCTAAAAGGTCTGACTCAGAGAGTTTTCTGTTTTCAGTGATGAAATGCTGTTGGTTTAGTGGTGCCACAGCTGTAGTTAGTTAGTAGCAGTAGTAGGGTTTCAAATCATTTTTAAGTAGAACTGCTTTCATTTAAAATATCTTGGGGTTGTTTTGCGTGCCATCGTGTTTGATGGGGCAGACTGGGTATTTAGGGGGCATGGCCCCCGCATGCCCATGCCTAGATCCGCCCCTGGAGAGAGAAAGAGAGGGTGGGGTGTGAATGGGAAGAAGGGAGTCTAGTGTACGCGCGTGCGTGCACGTGAAAGGTTTCAACCCTCATCCTGCCTGTAATGTGATCTCCTCTCCTCTCTCCTCTCCCTCTCTTCTCCTCTCTCTCCCCGTGTCTCATTGGCAGACAGATGTGGACAGATAACCAAAAAAAAAAAAAAAAAAACACACACACAACCCTGCCGATGACATCATCGCGATCGTGAGGAAGCAGGTTCGGACAGTCAAGTATACGAACAAAGATCTCAAACTTTTTTTTAATCGCTCTTGATGGGTAATATACCGTCAAGAACAAGAACGTGGAGAAAAGTGCGCCACCGGCGCTGCTGTATGGTTTTTCTATTAGCTCGGAATCCCCCCAACCCCCCTCCATGATGTCACTGGGCGGTAAGGTCCGAAACCTGACAGAAAACGGAGCCACAAGGGGGCGCCGCCCGTTGGCCTATAGCTGGTCCTGCCGAATGTATCTGCCGAATGTGATAAAGCAGCACAAAATCTTTCAGTATGTTCTTAACTCGGAACTTGCCCTCGATACTTGACCCGAGTGCCGCAAACATCCAATAGAACTGCCGCAAGCCCCGCCCCCTTGTCCAACCATGGGTTGGACCCTTTCCAGACCGGCTCGTTCATCATGGACGCTACACATTAAAGAGGGCTAATGGTTTTTTTTTTTTAGGAACTGGAGCTTCCAAATGTGTCAACAAAGCCTGCTGGACGCAGCGGAAAAGTATGTGTGACATTAAAAAAAAAAAAAAAACATTGTTTTATCATATAGGTGGAGAGGTTTGGCTATGTGCTACGCTTACACGTGACTGCACAATAGTAAATCGCAAAAAAAAGGCAAAATTATATGCAGAAATGACAACAGACGAATTTTAGACCCATCTGCTTCTATGAGGAAAGGACCTAAAATAAGTGGTAGCTCAACGAAAATGAAGTGCTCGTGTGACTACTAAGTATCGGAGGGTACTAAAAATGTAAGCACTCGGTCTGAAAAAATGGCATCGAAACAATTATATGTTCGAAACTGCTCCTTTATATACAAAAGATAAAAACAGGCAGGCAGGGCACTTCCATTAACGGAAAAACCTTCTGTCTTGATTGGTCGGATGAGTGGCACTGAAATAGCCCGATTGGCCGTCTGCCAGCAAAACATTTGCTGTCTGTCTGAAAGGCACAAGTCATTTCCTGTCTGTCTGTCTGTCTGTCCGTCCGTCCGTCTGAAATACACAAGTCATTTCCTGCATCAAACTTTTATTAATGGTGTGAGCACGAGCACGCACGCACACACGCACACACGCACGCACGTGAGGAGTAAGAGTTACGTCATGGTAAAAGGAATTTGCCATTTTTTGCAGTTTTGACAAGCAATTTGCAATTCTTCGTCGAACAATTGCAAATTGCTTGTCAAAACTGCAAAAAAATGCATCTGCGAAATTGCATCTGCGATGTAGATCGTCTAGTCACTAGACCAGGGATGCCCACACTTTTTTTTTTACTTGAGAGCTACTTTCAAAATGAGTGGCTCAACAAGATCTACATATCAAAAATGTGATTGTTCCATTACTGAAAATCCATTTTAAGGCCCCCTAGAAAGTTTGAGCTTTGAAATAGTGGTGATGGTGTTACCTGCTGTTGATGTTTAAGAATAATACACTTATAATGAATGAATCTGAGTTGACAGTGTGTGATGTTGAGTTTAGTTTCTTGCACCCAAAACAAGAACTTTCACATTTTTGTTCACAATTGCAAAAGAGAACTGGCAAAACATTGGTCAAAATAACAATTATTCTCCATTTTCTAATTGTGTGGACTCTTGAAAATTACGTAATTCAGACATTTAAATATAATTTAAATATCTGAATATCTGTGATCTACTGGTAGATCACAATCTACCTTTTGGGCACCCCTGCACTATAGACGATCTACATCGCAGATGGTTACATGCCTGCATTCCGACATGGCTCCATGCCGACATGCCTCCATTGAATGACAAAAAGATAATGGTTGCCATTCCGACACATAATGCTTGTAGGAATGGTGCTACCTCTTCTGTCGGAGTGGCGACATGTTTTCAAATAATATATGTACTGCCACTCCGACAATTGGACGTCAATGTAGGAGTGGCGGGATGTCGGAATAGAGCGGTGTAACCATCGCAGACGTAATCAGATGGCATTATCATTTCTAAGCTATGACAGCAATTCACAATGCGTGCCTCATAGTACATGTGCAGCAGAAACTTCACATGCCATTTTCTGCCTATTTTTCTCCAGTTTTGCGGTTATATGCAGTTATTTCCCTATTTTTTTGCCATATTTCCATATTAATTCTAGACAATACAAGCCTGCCAATCCCAATTGAGAGCGCTGGTTGTTTAGCTTTTGTTTAGCTCTTTTTTTAACTATTCAGAAAGCCCTGGCCATAGCTCAGTGGTCCAACCACTTTACTGGCTTTGCACAGTATGTGTCACAGAGAAAAGCACATTTCCGGGAACATACACACCCCTTGTGACGTAAATTATGGTTTCAAGGTTGGCATGCGTTCAATAAGGATCTGGAACAGCAGTTGTAGACGTTAGTGAGTTAGTAGCCCTGTGCTTGCGCACAAGTTGTCGCCTCGGCATTTCTCGAATTATTATGGTTATAATTACAATACGCCTCTTTACTTGGCAACCAAAAGTTGTCAACCCTCTTGTTTTCATAACGCTGTCAACACTTCTGCGTTCATAAAGTTGGCACCAAACCGCTTTCATAAAGTTGGAAACCCTCCTGTTTTTATAAAGTTGACAACACCCCGTTTTCATGAAGTTTGCAGCCCCCTCCCCTGTTTTTTTTATAAAGATGGCAACCCGTCCATAAAGTTGACATCCCCCAATTTATAAAGATGGCACCCCCCTTCCCCGTCAAGAACGCCATGGCCTAAACTTGCATGAGCAGATCGACTGCCACCAAACAAACACGAGAACCGAACACCGTGCACTGATCACCTTTACTTGTGCCCGCTTTAAACAGTGATGAGATCCGAATTGCTAGTTAAATTCTAAACCCTTTTAAATTACAAACACTACACTGTAGTGCCATTTATAGATTGTCAAAGATACAAAAGGAAAATTTACCACCGCCGGTCAAAAACAACACAGAGCAGGATGACGGAAATAATACACTTGTCCCCTAGTGTACAAGTAGGATTTGTGGGAAGAGAGTCAGTGAATGAAGCAGCCAAGCCAGTGTTGCCAACTGCCAAAATCCAAAATGCACTAGTGGCACTTCCAAAATGCACTAGAATGCGCTAGATGTTTGCCTGGAAGGGAATATGACCATTAAATGACCATTAATCTTCTACATTCTCTAGTTTTGTAGACTTGGGCTAATTCATATGATAAATATTTTAACTCTTGAGAGTGTAAAAATGAAACCAAATGTGGTTTCATTTTTACATTCTCAAAGAGTTACATCTGGTTAACCAGCTGTCCATCATTTAGCCTGGGGACCACTGGTTGAAAACCACAGTCATAGGAGGAAAAATGGTGAAAAATGAGGGTTTTTATCTCTGGCGCCTGTCAATCAATTTCCCCCCAACTCACTGCAGCCAAAAAGCACTAGATTTTCCGCCAGGAGTTTTTCCACTAATTTTGGCGCTAGGGGGGTCTGAAAAAGCGCTAAATATAGCGACAAATGCGCCAAGTTGGCAACACTGAGCCAAGCAGGGTGAAACGACACCGTTTTGAACATCGCAGCTATTTGACCAATCATGTGTTGCTAGGTTTCTGTTGAGAATAGACGCTAGCTTGTAGCTTTGTAGCTTCACGTTGTTGGATTCCAACGACATCGTCCGTCAGGGTTCCAATAGGGCAATCCTCCTGATCTCATCTCTACCGTTTGCTTCATCACTTAGAGGGACATTTCACCATTTTTGCAAGGGAATATATGTTAAAGACATTTAGAAGACACGGAACACTTTCTTGGGGGTCTTTATGTGTGTATTATGTGGCTTTAGATATTTGAAATGACCCCAATGTCTCTGAGGTCATCGACACTCACTCCTGGACTACATAATAATAATAATTCCCATAATGCTCCCTCTATCCTTGTGCAAAGGGGGCTGCCTTACTGAGACGACGTGTAGTCCAGGAAGTAGTGTCGATGACATCAGAGACACTGAGCTCACTGCTAAAATCTCTGAAACCACTTAATGAACTTACATGAACACCCCCGGGAAAGTGTTCCGAATCTTCTAAATATCAGTAACACATATTTTGGAAAAAATGGTAAAATATCCCTTTAAGTCTGCTCCCACTTCCCATCTGCATCCCGGGTATCTGAATCCTCCTTGGCTTGAATAAAGCACCAAAAAAGACAAAGAACAACAAAAAAACCCACAAAAAACCCCAAGGTCTCCACCTGGGACATTCCCTTCCTCTCCCTCTCCCAAGGTCCTCCTATGACGTTGGTTTACTTCCGGTTATGATGCCGGACAGTTCCCGGCAGAGCCCCCACATCGTCACCGCTCGTGTTCCCACATCAGGTTTTCTGTTTGGACGGGCCGCAAACGCCTCCTCGCCTTTCTCTTGCTTCCGTTCAAACTACCAGTAACTTGATCCCAGTGGTCCTCCGTCTCCTCCGCCTTCGGGGCAGGCTGCTTCTGGTTTCCACCGCGGCCCGTCATGGTCGCCAGCTCCCACCGGATGTCGTGCGGAAGCTCCGACGGCTCGAGGCCATGCCGGATGACCTCCAGCTTGCACAGCGTCTTCAGACTTGGACTCAGGTCCAGGATGTGAAAGTCGGACGACTCGGCCCTGCCGCGGTCGTCCGTCTCCTCCGTCTTGGGGGCGGGCTGCTTCCGGTTGGCGCCGCGGGCCGTCATGGCCGCCAGCTCCCACCGGATGTCGTGCGGGAGCTCCGACGGCTCGATGCCACGGCGGACGACCTCCAGCTTGCACAGCGTCTTCAGACTGGGACTCAGGTCCAGGATGTAAAGGTCGGACGACTCGGCGTCGCCGCTCGCGCCTCCTTCGTCTTCGTCCTCGAGACCACCGCTTTCCGCGTCTTCTTCTTCGGTGAGAAGAAGAAGGCGGCGCGGGCCACCGTCCCCGTCCGCATAATTATCGCAATTGCCGTCGGATCCGCAATCTTCCGCGTCCTCCGCCGGAGCAGGAGGTGGAGGTGGCGGCGTGTGGATGCAGCGGTAGCCGCCGAAGAGTACGACGCGGCCGCCCACCACGCAGCAGCACATGCGCGACATGGAGCGCGGCCCCGTCTTGCCGCCGGGCTGGACCTTGGTCCAGCGGCCCGCCTCGGGGCTGAACTTCCACATCTCCTCGCTGAAGCTCCAGTCCCAGCGGAAGTTGGCGCCGCCGAAGATGTACAGCTCGCCGTCGTGGGCGAAGGCCGAGTGGCAGGCGCGGCCCTCGGGGAGGAGGAGGGTACTACTTCCGGCGCTCATCCAGCTGTCGGTGTCGGTGTCGAACACCCGCACGTCGTTGTAGTTGATCTCGATCTGGTCCGCCGTGCCGCCGAACACGTACATCTTGTTCCCGATGGCGGTGGCCGAGTGGCACTCCGAGACGGACGCCGGCACGCCCCTGGCGTTGATCGGCGACCAGACGGCGGCGGCGTCGCTGGTGCCGGCCGTGTTCAGCTTGTGGATATCGCTGTAGGTGTGGCGGCTCACCACGTTGAAGCCCCCGTAGATGTATATGAGGCCGTCGCGGACCACGCAGGCCGAGTGGCCGCACCGCGCCTCGGGTGGCGCCCCGAGGACGGCGGGCCGCGACCAGCGCCGCGTGTCGACGCCGAAGGCGTACAGCACGTCGCAGCACTCCCGCGTGTACTTGAAGCCGCCCCAGACGTAGATGACGTCGCCGACGGGCACGGCCGTGTGGCCGTCGCGCATGGACGGGACTGCGTCATCGCCAGAGGAGGAGGGGGGCAGTGTTTTCCAGCGCAAAGACACTGTGTTGAAGACGTGGACGTCGATGCGGTCGCCGTCGTATGCACGCGTGTCGCTGGCATCCCACGCACAATAGCCCCCGAACGAGTAGACCCGGTGGCCAACCGCCACGGCGGCGTGCTGCCGCTTGGGGCCCTTCAGGTGCGCCGTCCAGCGCAGCATGTTTTCAACGCGGTGGTAATGGCGCTAAGGCTTGCCGAGATCCTGTGGGGATGCTTTTTACTTCCTGTTAGACCTTGTTACTTCCCGTGCGATGCAGGCACGTTCCTGTATGAGGTTGGCTTCCTGTAGTTCCTGTATACTTCCTGTAGGATTCTAGTTAACTTCCTGTATGACTCTGGTTACTTCCTGTATGATTCTGGTTAACATCCTGTATAACGTTGGTTTACTTCATCATGTATATTTCTGGTAAATGACTGAATGGTGGTTTACTTCCCGTGCGACTTAGTTCTTGTATAATTTGGAGAGACTTCCTCTTTGCTGCTCGTTTAATTCCCGACAGGCGTCAATGGCATAACTTATGTTCTGTTTTTCAAACTCCTCGTCTTTCTTCTGTCCGAATCTGTCCGAACGTGTTCTCTGCCTCTGGTTTTATTGTGGGGCCGGACTTACTGCAACGTTTCACCCAACCGCAGAGCGCCAATTCTGTGCTGACCGAGATGCTAATGGAGATCGGTGGGGCAGCGCCTGTGCCTTTCGCTAGTTAGGACCACCTGGCAGAGCCCTTCGAGTTACGTGGGTACCGGGTGCGACATTATCGGAAACACGAGTCACAGACAACCCTGCGGTGGAGTAGAAATGAGCACGGGTGCCCGCGTAACCTCTTATGTTCGTCACGTCACGCGGCGCTTGGCCAACCCGAAAAGCCAAGGGGTCGGGTTGGCCAATCGCGAGCGAGCAGAGGGCAAAGTATCCCCCGACACCTCCAGGAGAAAATACTCATGACAATACTTAGAAAGGTATCTTAATTACATCATCAACCAAAACAAAACCAGCCAATCATAGCTAAGCGGAAACTTGATGCGATAGTTCAGTTGGTGATACAAGCATGAAATTTGGCACAGATGATCTTCATATGATCCTAAACAATAATCAACCTCGGACCACGCAGAATTCCTTTTTCAAGATGGCCGCCAGCTTGCTGTTGGACCTATACGTTTTAACTACACAAATGTGTGTGGCCTATACATCTTTGATTTGCCCCTCATTTTGACATAAGAGAATATGTCTTCTACCAATTGAGATAAAAAACAACAACTTTAGGTTCCAATATGGCAGCATTTTTTTTTCAATATGGCCGACAATATATTGCATACTCTAAATGTACTTTATATATTCTCATGGTTAATCCACAGTTGGTGATAAAAAACATGAAATTTGGCACATATGACCTTCAAATGACCCTAATCAATAATCAACCTCTGGCCATGCATACTTTGAAAATTCTTAAGATGGCTGCCAGCCTCCAATGGGACCTATACGTTTTTAATACACCAAGTTATGAATGTAATATTTGATTTTCCCATTATTTTGACATAAGTGAATATGTCAAAAGGTGAATCCACAGTTGGTGATGAAAGCATTAAATTTGGCATTACCATTAGGCCTATACCCCCTAACTGATAATAAACATTGGGAAACACATTTCTCCACCAATTGGACATATATGTTTATTCAATATGGCTGCCAAAAAGAAGCATCTCTCAATTCAGAAGGCTTGTCAGATTGATGTATTAAGTTCTTTTTTTAGGGGCAAAAGGAACGGAGTTGTTCTGATTGAACCGGCACCATCTCTCCTGCAGAACAGAACAGACCATAGCCTTCATGTTGATAATCGAATCTACCTGGAGCTTGATGAGCTGATCCACAAGCTAATTCTGCTCACTGGACTCAAGTCCACGTTTTGGCCTCTTGTCACAATTTGACCTATAAGTGCCATTGTATAGGCCTGGAGGAGTGCTACCACATTGAGAGCCATGTAGGAACCTAATATTGTTTATCTCACTTGTTAGATAATCTCTCATGCCAAAATGACAGGCAAATCAAAGATTTACAGTCCACACAAATTAGTGTAGTAATAGGCTAGCGTATGGGTCCAATTGCAAGTTCGCGGCCATCTTGAAAAAATAATTCCACGTGGCAGCGACAGAGCCAAAGTGATCATGTGCTCCCGGGCCGAGCATGATCGTCTCCATGATCGGCTCTCAAGGCTACGCCCCACACAGAGTCTCGCTCTACATCTCCTTCACTCATCTATCTATGAAATAAATCTATGAAATCTAAATCTCTGAAATAAAGGTCCGTCATATCTGATCCTTCATTCTTATCATTGTTGTGCCCACCAGTATGGTGGTGACCTCCTGTTCGTTCCTATGTGTGTTGTCCGTACGTCTGTCTGTCCGTGCAACTGTTGCCTGCAGGGGTAAAACAGTGGTGACTCACCAGTGGCCGGTGATTGTTACGTCACCGGCACAGGGTGACGTAACAATCACCCTGTGTGAGGGTGACTGTTGCCCTCACAGGGCGATGCGAGCCGAGTTAGGTGGAGACCTGTGCCCCGATCTTGTTTTACAATGTTATACACGCACGCACAGGACACGCACACACCTTGCGGGTCAATGTTTAACTGCAGTAGTTGTAGGAATAAAGATATGACACCAGGGTTGTTGAATACCTCAGAAATTAGTGCACACACAGTACACTCAAAGTCTTGGTCTAACATTAACTTGTCAGCGAACAACAGGGGTGTAGTGGAGGGGGGATGCGGGGGGGTGGCGCCCCCCCACTTCTCACATCTAAAATATTTTTGGGGCAAAAGTAGGCCTATGTTTTTTGTCTTGTCGTTTACTTTCATGGATACTTTTATAATTAGGCATTGTATAAACTATCTTTCTCAATATTTGTTTAAATAGCGTGTCTGTGTGTGCTGCGCAGGTGCACGCAAATGCACATGCAAATGCAAGTGTGCATGCACGTGTCTTACAGGGGAATTCCACCCATTTTCAATGTGTTACTATGCCATTAATATACCTTAGGGCTGTTGTGTGGACATGATAAAAAAAAAAGTCCCCCCATTCGGTGTTTCCTAGAAATGGACAGTGTTGGGTATCGTTACTTTATAAACTAACGACGTTAGGTTATTGGACTACTGCCCCTAAAACTAATCTCGTTAAGTTACAAGTTACTTTCTATAAAAAGTAACGTAATAGATTATTTTCCGTTATTTTCCGTTCCTGATCACAATTAAAATACTCCTTTTCTCTTTGTTTTTAATGTATGCACAATTTAGTTGCATTGTATTACCAGTGCATCAGTCGCACTCCATGTTGCACACATGAAAACCATCATCACCAACAACAACAACGACAACAACAGTGACACCATGTCACCCACTATGAACTAGGTTGGTACAAAGTAGGCGATGTCAGATCCACAGTAGGCGCACAGACAATATTATGCTGTACGCGGTACAACCAGTCAGATAGCATGATGATGCCCTCTCCATGCTGCACGGCGGCAACAACAACAACAACTCCTGCAGGCTTCTCTCCCCATCATAACCCAGCCTATGAACTACAGTAGTCTATATAAGACAAGGCACGGCGGCCAAACAATGAATTAAACATTACTCACCTAATAACACAGCCAGAGTTTATAGCCGATTCCCAATCGAGAGTGCGCGTGTTAATCCAAAAGTTAATCCAAAAGTGTACGGCGTCATTGTTTACAAGACTTTTAGCAAGTCGCGCATTAAGAGAAACAACGGCGCGTCATACGATTACGTCACACGCCGCTTCGTCCCTGCTGGAGGGCTCGTAGTCGTAGCCCTCTAGCCCTCTAGTAGCCCCAGGCTACTCATTCATTCTCAACTCTCGTTGAATCTGACGTGTCAACATCAGCTGTGCAGTCAGTGTAAACACTTACTTTTTCCGACGATTGAACCACAAATTAAAAGATCCAAGCTTGTGTTCAACATACCATACAGGGATAGGCTTAACCATGAGGAAAATCCCTTTGGTTTAAAGCTGCGATCCATGCCATGCGTTCCGTCCGTGGTGGTAGACTAGGCTAGATTTCAGTAAATTTGCTTATTTTAAGTGCTGAGGGCAAATCGTGTTAATTTATTACATATAAGTGTTCTAGGGGTATTAAGGCGTGCTGAATCCAAATCTGCTGTATGTAAACCTCAAAAATGGCCGCTAAGCCTTCAAAATAGACCATTAAAACATGGCGGCCACCACCATAATGAAGCATAATAAAATGATGTATGTTTGACTAAATGAGGTGTAAAATGGATTGAAATGTATTTTTTATGTTTTCATATATGGGGAATACAATGACATATTCATATTTCAGATCAATTGTGAAGGTACCATTTTAATATATATAATTTATATTGTGAAAATTGGCCTCTTTGGTATTGAAAAACGTTTTTTTCCCTTTGTTTTTTAATGGTGAATAATTTATTCATTATTTGCCAAAATTAGTGTTATTTCATGCAGTAGACACATGGACAGTCAGTCCCAATGATCTTCAGTGTTCTGGCAGGTGTTGCCAACACCATAGCCTATATCTTACAAATTAATTTCTCTGCCGAGAAATGAGTAAAAGAAGCATATCTTTATCATGTGCTGTCAGCTTCCTCATAGTCAGCACTGAGATGAGACTGGCACAGACCCTGGCATCAGGATCAGATGACTTGACAATGGTCCTTCACTCCAGCAAACCACCCTGATACAGCAATGAGCAGAGTGTTGACATACAGTATGTTGACATATTCACCAAGTGGTCTAATGCCAGGTGGCTTTCCCATTGACCCATTGTCCCATCATCACAAGTGCTTGGCCTTCGATGAGCAAGTAGATGGAATTGTCAAGTCTAAATTGATACAATACTTGCCGCTGAGACAGTGTGTCTCAATTCCACAGTAAGAAAACAACCTGGCAGGTGTTGATCTCATTGGCCTTGGAAAAGACATACAAACTCAGCAGAGAAATTAATCTGTAAAATATATGGTGTGCCTGAAGTTGGTGCATGCAATGAAGCAAGAGTCAAGTTGTTTTGTATGGGGCGTCCGCAAGAGACTATGCCACCAACCTCAGATGCAGTAAAGGTTCACATCATGCGTTCCCATTATCAAGCTCTTGTATAGAATAAAGCTCACTTGACACACCCTGATCTTCCTGCCATGACTGAAATGGCATGGATGATGATGACTGAATGGTCAGTTGGTACCCCGGCTGCTTTACTTGCCACCATTGCCAAAAGCATGCAGGGAGAACACGTCATGCATTTGCACAAGGCTGCTTTCAGCCAACGCCGTGGCTGCAGGAAAGTACACATAAAGTACATTGAAGTGTGCCCACTTAATTGGCAACATCTGCCAGAACATTGAAGATCATTGGGACTGACTGTCCATGCGTCTACTGCATGCATTAAGTCATAATTTTACTATGCTTCAGTATGGTGGTGGCTGCCATGTTTAAATGGTCCATTTTGAAGGCTTAGCAGCCATTTTTGAGCTTTGCATACAGCAGATTTGGATTCAGCACGCCTTAATACCCCTAGAACAGTTGCATGTAATAAATTAACAGGATTTGCCTTCGGGGTTCACATTTTGTAATATGGTCCCAGTCTATGGGTCCATCGTCCATGCTGGATCAGCGTAAGAAATAATTGAATGCGCAGCCGCTTGAGGCGTCCTTCTGTTATGGCATTTATGAACAGAGCAAGTATGCACCATAGTGAGCAAGTGAAGAAGAAAATAAAGTAGGCCTAAATAAAAAATGTAAAGTATAAAACAGGGTCACTCGTAGTGCTGCTGCTGCTCGGCTCACTGACTGACTGACTGACGGACTCTGTGCCAGAGCCCTCCAACAGGGACGCGACGGAGAGGTGAAAAATGTTTACGCCCAAAGGGGGCGTTTTTGTTTCTCCCTATACAGTAGCTGCTCACTACGCAAGCAGCGAGCGGACTTCCTCTTTCTTCCTTTTCAAAATAAAAGATTCATACTAGAGTATAACTAGACACCAGCTAGACAGTAGGTTTACTATTATTTCTTAGGCGGATTTACAGGATGTGCAGACAGAAAATGTAAACTACGCACATCACTCGCAGAAGGATGAAGCCACAACGTGCAGTCGGCTTATTCTACCATAACAGAAGGAGGAATATAGGCTACAACACCGGGCAATCTCAAGAAAATGAATTGCGACGAACTATAGTAACGAGTTACTTTTTTGGAAATGTAACTAAGTAACTAACTACTAAATTGCAAAAATAACTCGTTAGGTTACTCCGTTACTAATAAAACTAATCTGATTACGTAACGAAGTTATCAATAACGGCGTTATCCCCATCACTGGAAATGGAGGTCTGAAAAAAACAAACAAACAAACCAAAAAACAATTAGCATGGTGAAATACATCTTGACGACATCATCACGATGTGTTTCACCATGTTAATGAGTTTACTTTTTTTCTGAGAGTGTATAAACGTGAACAAATGGAACCATTTGTACACAACCAAAATGTGTACAAATGGAACCAAATGGACGCGGTAGGTACACTCTCAGAAAAAAAAAAAAAGAAAATGGGTGGAATTCTCCTTTAAGAGGCGTCCCCCCACTTCTAAAAATCTCACTACAAAACTGGCGAACAAATGCACTTTTACTCCAAAAACAAATATGGTGAGAAATAATAGGAGAATTCAATCTTGTCCTGAGCGGTTCATAACAAGAGAGTAAGTCGTGCACACGACCAAGTGAGGATATCTATAGTTATCTACAGGCGCAGGGTGCACATCATTTTCCTCGTAGATTTTTAGAAAAGGATCTATATAAAGACGATTATGCCGCGGACAAAGACAGCTCGGGTCGTGACAAATCATGACAACATACACAATATTGCCATGCAATATGTAATTATCAAGACGACGAAAAACGGCAGGAAACAACACTTTTTGATTAGTTTTTCTTCTTAGAAAGGATTTATGAAAAAAAAAGAAAAGAATGGGGATACATTTCTGGAACAGGGCCGACATCACGAGGGGGCGGGGACTGCTCAGCTCTCTAACCAATCCTACAGTTTGGATTACCACACTCAAAGAGCAAACATACAAATTACAAGTGTTTGTTCATTGGTATTTTTTTTTTTAACTTTCAACTTTCAGTGAGATACGAGTGGTCATAGATTCAGCAAGTAGGGGCGATTTCATGACATCTGCTGGGCCACTTGTGCCATAGCATGCTTTGTGCTTGTCAAACATCCTGGTCTCTAATGCGCATGTCTCTGTTCCATGAACCAATGTAGACTCATAGATAGATATACAGTATGTAGGAAGGCTAGATGGCTTGACGCGGAGCCTCTGATGTCGTTCACGACGGCCGTCTTGTGAGAGTACTTAATACAGTATGCTCTATGGCAGCCCAAACAAAAACAGCTATAACTCGCTCAAAACTTGACAGATTTACAAACGGGCTGCTTTATTATGAACGTTAACAACGTGGCTTTTGCTGAATTTTATTATTATTACTTTTTTAAAACAATCCTTTTGGTTGAAAAATAAGCGAGTTATCATCATTTAAAAAGTATATGCTCATAGACATGAACTAATCATAAAAATGCCATTCAGAATCAAGTATTGTGAAGAAGCATTTTAGAACATGGGTCAAAATTTTGTGTCTGCATGTTGGACACCGTCAAACTACAAGTTTGCGGGTTTTATCCCTGTGTGTTTTCTGCCCATATGTCTGAGTAGATTGCCTCTTCGCCCAAATTGTGCTGCACACAATGTACATGTAAAGGGTTTTTCTCCTGTGTGAACCAGCTTGTGTTTGTCTACACTAGCCTTCTGATTAAATGTTTTGCCACAAACTACACAGTTATAGGGCTTCTCACCTGTATGCGTCATCATGTGCCGCTTTAATCTAGACTTTTGACTAAATTCTTTTCCACAAACAGTACAACTGAAGGGCTTTTCCCCTGAATGAATCATCATGTGTGACTTCAGATCCCCCCTGAGAGCTTTGCCACAAATTTCACAAATGCACTTTTGCTCTTCGTGAATAATCCTCTTGTGTTTTTTTAGATCACTTGAGTGATTAAAGCTTTTGCCACACACTGTACATACAAAGGGCTTTTCTCCGGTATGAGTTCTCATGTGCAACTGCAGATTGCCTCTCTGACTAAAGCCTTTGCCACAAATGGTACAAGTGCATGTTTTTTCCCCTGTATGGGTCCTCATGTGCGTGTATAAATTAACCTTTTGGGAAAAACATTTCCCACAAAGCTCACAAGTAAAGGATCTTTCCCCTGTGTGAGACACCATGTGTTGCTTTAGAGTATTCTCAGTACTATAGCATCTTCCACAAACCTCACAAGTAAAGGGCTTTACCCCTGTATGAGACCTCATGTGTATGTTTAAATATTGCTTGTTATAGCCTTTGCCACATACCTCACAAGTACAGCGCTTTACCCCTGTATGAGACACCATATGTAGTTTAAGATTACTCTTGTAACAATAGCATTTGCCACAAACCTCACAAGTAAAGGGTCTTTCCCCTGTATGAGACACCATATGTTGTTTAAGTTGACTCTTGCGCCTATAGCATTTGCCACAAACCTCACAAGAAATGGGTGCTCTTTTAGTTTGAGTGTCTTCTTTAACATTACACTTTTGTCTACTGCCTTTGCCAGAAATAGTACAACGGGAGCTCTTCTTCCCTGCGTGTCTTCGTTTGACTGATTTTACATCCTGGGACAGCGTCTTGCTCGAAGACAATCTTTGCCCATTTACATTGTGTGTCTTTTGTGACTGCAGTGTGTCTAAAGCTAAATGGCCCTCCTTGGTGTCCTCCCAATTCTCATCAATATCTTCAGTGTCAGATCCAGAACTGTGTGAAGAGAGGAGCTGGTCGTCAGCAGTTGGTCGTGATGTCCCACAGTCGTCGACATCAGTTTGTGATTGCATGTGCTCAGCTGGGGTGCTGGCTACAGGCTCTGTGTCATCACCATCTTTGCTTTTCACTGTTAAAAAAAAACACACAACAAAAAACAAAAAAATACCCCATCAATTTTTAGATTGTTTTTTCCAATGTTCCATGCAACTCTTTCTGCCATATAGCTGTGGTGGGTGAGGAAGATATCAATGTCTTGTAGCTTCTACAAGAATCAACATTTAGCTTAAATCTTTACAGCAAAAGTATCAATAACAGGGTCTTGTTCACAAGTGAGGAGAATACAGAGATCAAATTCTTCTATTACCACCGCGTCACAACGTTGGTGCGTTATCCAAACAATGTATCACATCAAAAAAGGGAGGTGGGTCGCACGACAGGTTACAACCTGTCGTGCGAATACAGAGATCAGCCAGAGAATCAGAGTGGCAGGGGGTGGTACTGCAGTCACTGTACTGCACTGTTGTGACGAAAAGAGAGTTGAGCCGGTTGAGGAGTTGAGAAGGCAAAGCTCTCTGTCTGCTGAGCAATCTTCGTTCCTGCTTCCACCTTTGGTCATCAAGTGAGAAGGAATCGCAAATAGAAGTGGCCAAATCCCCTAAGGTAGGAAGTTCAGTCACGAGGAAGAGACTCACTGCTGCTTTGCTTAAAGAAGAGCCAGCTCAGGTGGTTCGGGCATCTGGTTAGGATGCCTCCTGAGCGTCTCCCTAGAGAGGTCCTCGATGAATGTGTCACTGGGACGAGACCCCGGGGCAGATGGAGGGATTACATCAGCTCTCTGGCCATGACCCGTCTCAGGATCAGAGGGGGGTCCGCCCGATTTGCCGACTACTCATTGTCTTGACACTCAATAGTCCGAAAAATTCGGAACATTGTCCGAAGTATTTACATTTTCTACCAACCTTCCGAAGGGACATTATCCCGAAGGATTTCGGGAAATAATTCTTCCGAACGGACAACATGCCGAACGGACAATATCCTGAAAGTGGGTAATATCGTGCGCTTTGTGTGTCTATGTCGTCTGGGTGCGCGCGTGCACGCACGTGTACGCGTGCGGCTTCATTGCCGTGGCATAGAGAATGAGGCAGAACACGACACCGTTGTCGTGTTTCGCGGTAAAAGAGTTAATGCACTACCAGTGTTGGTCAATATTACTTAGGAAAGTAACTTCTTTACTTTAATCGTTACCCCTTAGACAAAGTAATATAGTTACTTCACTTATTACTGTAACCGAAGTGTAATATATTACATAGTACGTTATTACTTTCCCAAATTCTCAACTCCCACCTTTGAAAAAATAGAGATGTACAACATAATCTGTTTAGCGAGCTCTTTTTAGAACTGAATCCAATTTATTGGAATAATAATAGTCTCCAATCCCACAAACTGCACCTGAAAACAAAGCCAACAAAATCCGACATTGTAAATGTCTCTTAGATAATAATAATAATAATAATAATAATAATAATAATAATAATAATAATAATAATAATAATAATACATACATACATAAGGAGCACAGAGAAGCAATGGGAACATTTTAACCTTGAATCACAAAACGGAACTGCAACTAACAAAACAAGATTTCGAAATTTGTCTCTTTGACTTTTTAAACCTTTTCAGAATTGTTTTTAAAGACAGTTGTCTTGTATTTAAAAATAAAATACAAAATAAAACAGCAAGCGTTTTGCTGTGTACATAACTGTGCGCAGGATGCTGCGTGTGCATGGGATCTACATCTCGTGCACATCTCTGTTGTTACAGTATCTGTCGATAGCTTGTAAATCTTTTCTATTTTTGCATGCAACAACAAGCTCATTTTAAACAAGTAACTTGGCGTTACTTGCAAAGTAATGCATTACTTATTCCCCATTTTGGCACAGTAATCTCGTTAATTTCCTTTTGGAGCAAAAGTAATAATATTACAGTAACATGTAATCTAAAATTCGTTACTGCCCAACACTGTGCACTACTAATTTAATTATTAGCAATTTGTTGATTTGAAAAAAAAAGAAAAGAAAAAAAAGTGTTTCATTATTCTCTCACATCACCAAAAAAACATACAGGAGTAAAGTAGGATAGGGTAACTGACATGTATTCATTTCTAAAAGACAGAAAGAAGACCTTATCAATATTACTTTAGTACCATCATTTGTTTTACAGAAACACTGTCAAGTGATTCAATTTGGCAAGCTAGAAGATCGTTCAGGTTGAAGCTCATTGATTCAATCTAGTGCTTCCCTGCAATCCACTTTGACTGCAATCAAGTGATAATTCAAAGGAGGTTGCTTATCAAGTCGATCTTCTCGACCTACTACATTGATAAGCCGTATGTGTGTTAAAACGGACTGCATCGCGACATGCTCGCGGTGCGGCCGAGGGCGGGGCTGAGGACGCTTATCAACGCAATTGGCAGGCAGCATGTGACAAGACGTGACAAGATCACCATAATAAGCAACCTACTGACTTGATTTTTTTTTTTTTTTACCAGGGAGTTGATATAAACTGATTTAAGGTTTAGATTAATGTGGCATTGACTTTGTGGTCCAATCAAGTATTGCAAAGACGCATTATAGAACATGGGTCAACTAATAGTCTATGTTTGTGTGTAGAGATGGCCGATATTGACTTTTTTACCGATATCCGATATCCCGATATTATCCAACTACTAATTCCCGATACCGATATCAACCGATACCGATATATGCGGCCTCCAGTGGTGGAAAAATAACAGAAACTATTACTATACAAATATTTAATATGAATAAACATTTAGTATAAATACGAATTCATGTTATAGCCTAGAAATACTCCATACAACTATAAATTCAACATGTAGCCTACTTCAGTAAAGTACAAAAGTAATGGTATAAACATGACTGTAGCCTACTTCAGTAAAGTACAAAAGTAATGGTATAAACATGACCGTAGCACTGAGTCTTCATCTCTGTAAATAGTCATAATTTCCAGTTTGTAAATACCGATACCGATATTTTCCGATATGAAATTTGAAAGCTTTTATCGGCCGATAATATCGGAGGGCCGATAATATCTGCCATCTCTATTTGTGTGTCTGCATGTTGAAACTACAACTAAGTAGGTTTTATCCCTGTGTGCTTTCTTCCCATGTGTCTAAGTAGATTGGCTCTTTGCCCAAATTGTGCCGCACACAATGTACAAGTAAAGGCGTTTTCTCCTTTGTGAACCACCATGTGCCTGTTTACAGAAGACTTCTCACAAAATCTTTTGCCACAAACTGCACAGTTATAGGACTTCTCGCCCGTATGGAACCTCATGTGTGTTCTTAAAGCGAACTTCAACGGGAATTTCTTTCCACAAACAGTACAACTAAAGGGCTTTTCCCCTGTATGCATCATCATGTGGTACCTCAGATCCCCCCTGAAAGCTTTGCCACAAATTTCACAAATACACTTTTGCTCTGCGTGAATAAACCGCATGTGTCTTTTTAGATGACCTGGTTGATTAAAGCTTTTGCCACACACTGTACATGCAAAGGGCTTTTCTCCAGTATGAGTTCTCATGTGCAACTGCAGATTGCGTCTCTGACTAAAGCCTTTGCCACAAATGGTACAAGTGCTTGTTTTTTCCCCTGTATGGGTCCTCATGTGTATGTTTAAGCTACCCTTTTGGGAAAAACATTTTCCACAAACCTCACAAGTAAAGGGCTTTACGCCTGTATGCAACCTCATGTGTATGTTTAAATAGTGCTTGTTGCAATAGCCTTTGCCACAAACCTCACAAATAAAGGGTTTCTCCCCGGTGTGAGACATCATGTGTTTGTTTAAATCCCGCTTGTGACAATAGCCTTTGCCACAAACCTCACAAGCATAGCGCTTTTCCCCTGTATGAGACACCATATGTCGTTTAAGTTTACTCTTGTGACTATAGCATTTGCCACAAACCTCACAAGTAAAGGGTGCTTGTTTAGTTTGAGTGTCTTCTTTAACATCACACTTTTGACTACTGCCTCTGTGAACCAGCATGTGTCTGTTTACAGAAGACTTATCACTTAAGTCTTTGTCACAAACTGCATAGTTATAGGGTTTCTCGCCTGTAGAAATAGTACAATGGAAGCTCTTCTTCCCTGTGTGTCTTTGTTTGGGTGATTTTAGATCCTGGAACAGCGTCTTGCTCAAAGACAATGTCTGCCCATCCACATTGTGTGTCTTTCTTGACTGCAGTGTCTCTAAAGCTAAATGGCCCTCCCTGGTGTCCTCCCAATCCTCATCAATATCTTCAATGTCAGATTCAGAACTGTGTGAAGCAGTTGGTTGTGATGTCCCACAGTGCTCAGCTGGGCTGCTGGTTACAGGCTCTGGGTCACCACCATCTTTGCTTTTCACTGTTAACAAACAAACAAACATCGATTTTTTTGATGATTTTCTTTAATGTACCATAAAACTCTTTCTGCTATGGGTGGGTGAGGAAGATACCAATGTCTTCTAGCTTCTCTGAAAAATCAACATTTGGTAAAAAAAATATTACAGCAAAAGTATCAATAACAGGGTCTTGTTCACGAGTGAGGAGAACGCAGAGATCAGCCAGAAAATCAGAGCAGCAGAGGGCAGTACTGCAGTCACTGTACTGCACTGTTGTGACGAAAAGAGAGTTAAGCCGGTTGAGGAGTTGAGAAGGCAAAGCTCTCTGTCTGCTGAGCAATCTTCGTTTCTACTCTCACCTATGGTCATCAAGTGAGAAAGAATAAGGTCGCGAATACAAGTGGCCAAATCCCCTAAGGTGAGAAGCTCAGTCACGCGGAAGAGACTCACTACTGCTTTGCTTGAGGAAGAGCTCAGGTGGTTTGGGCATCTGGTTAGGATGCCTCCTGAGCGTCTCCCTAGGGAGGTCCTTGAGAGGTCCCCACTGGGACGAGACCCCGGGGCAGATGGAGGGATTACATCAGTGGTCCGGGGACCACCAGTGATCCCTGAGAGGACTCCAGGTGGTCCCCAGGCTAAATGGTGGAAAGTTGGTTAACCAGATGTAACTCTTGAGTGTGAAAATGAAACCAAATGGACCCTTGCGGGTCCATTTGGTTTCATTTTCACACTCTCAAGAGTTAGAATATTCATCATCTGAATTAGCACCACTTAATTAAGAAGTCTACACTGTTTTGTTTGCAAAATCCAGCCTGGAATTGTGAACAAAACCAAAAGAATTCTTAAGTTTTAGGTTTATGGGGTGAAAAATGTAATCAAGTGGTGGTCCGTGGCTCAAATGCTGAATAAATGGTGGTCCCTGGGATGAAAAAGGTTGAAAACCCCTGGATTACATCAACTCTCTGGCCATGACCCGTCTCAGGATCCCCAGGAGGAAGTCACTAATGTTGCTCAGGACCCAACTACGGATAAGTGGTTGAAGATGGATGGATGGATGGATGGATGGATGGATGGATGGATGGATGGATGGATGGATGGATGGGCTGTCCATACAAAAAGTTACGGTTTTAGCATCACCATGAGGCCGACTTATTTAATTATTAATTCCTTTAATTTAAATAATCATTATGATATCCCCTCCAAGTGTTGTAACCTTAGCCCAGGGGTACCCAAAAGGTAGATCGTGATCTACCAGTAGATCACACAGGCTGTGCAGGTAGATCACATGACAGTCCCCCCAGCACTTGGATCCTTATGGATCTGTAACTCTTGAGAGCGTTAAAACGAAACCAAATGGACCCGTAACTCTCAAGAGTTTTTTCTGATATTATATATTTTTTTATATTTTTTTATTATATAATTTTCAAGAGTCCACACAATTAGAAAATGGAGAATAATTGTTATTTTGACCAACGTTTTGACAGTTTTCTTCCCCACTTGTGGACAAAAACGTAAAGTTCTTAGTTTTGGGGGCAAGAGACTAAACTCAATCTCACAAACTGCCAACTCAAACCTCAAAAACTGTCTTCAAACGTCAGTAACAGCATATACAGAAAAAACACTATTTCAAAGCTTAAACTTTCTAAGGGGCCTTGAAATGGAAGTGATTCTAATGGAACAATCACATTTTTGATGTGTAGATCTTGTTGAGCCAGTTATTGTGATGTGATGTGAGTACTTCCATTTTCCCATGTAAGTGCATGGGACACATTTTCTTACTTTCACTGCCACCGGTAGGCCAACCGTAGGGTTTACACCGCCAATCACGCAGTAGGGCAAAACACAACGAAAAACACAATGTAGATTTCATTCTTTAATTCATCTATTAATCTGAGTGCATCGTCTGATGATTGTTCCGTTGTTGACTTTCATTTGGGACATATTCATTTTGCACCCACACCCATTCTATCCCATGCATTCAAATGGCATTTACTCAGATTTGGCCCCTCAATGTACCCAGAGCACGGGTAAAACAACTAGAACTAAATGTCACTTCCTGACTTTTGACCCGGAACTTTTTGCACAGATCACGAGAGGACAGATTAGTGAAGACACCAGAAACACCATGACGTCATCACGCATCCTGTTTTGGAGATCTGGCACTTCAAAATAAGTGTTTTTTTTTTTTTTTTACCATATGCTGTGGCCTGAGCCGTGGCATGGAGGATAAGGCAGAACAGGACAACGTCGTCGTGTTTCCCGTTAAAAGAGTTAATGCACTACTAATATGGATGTATATAGATAGAAATTAGTGCACTCAAAGTCTTGGTCTAGTCAGCAAACAATTGCACCTTTACTCCAAAAACAAATAGGGCGAGGAATAATGATAATTCAATTTTGTCCTGATTGGTTCATCGTGCACGACTGAGTGATGATTTCTGTAGTCTCAAGGACAGGCGCAGGGTGCACGTGCCCTGCACCCACATTGTTTACAATACTGGCCACTAGGCTTCACAATTAATCGAAGACAAATCACAATCGGAAATCGTGGTTTCCTCTTTCATAGCACAATTAGGGTAGAACTGTGCTACACTAGCCGCTTCGACCTCTATCCATGGATTGGATAGAGCATAATCGAGAGTAATCACACGATCGAATACAACGAGTAGACGCGGATAACAGATACCCGCCGGGCAAGTAGATATTTTGTATTCATTGCATCGGTGGATCACGGCTACTGTTAGTAGGGCGGGGCGAAGCATAGTTTTACTGAAGTTATGTTTAGGGTTAGTAACTGCATAAAGCACCGTCTAACCCTAACCCTAGCCTAATCCTAAACCCTAAACATAACCTCAGTAAAACTAGGCTATGCCTACACCTAACCCCAACCCTAAACTTAACCTCAGTAAACTTATGCCTAAACCTAACCTAACCCTAACCATGACCTCAGTAAAACTTCCTTCGCCCCGCCCTACTAGTAGTAGGCGTGATCCACCGATGCAATGAACACAAAATATCTACTTGCCCGGCGGGTATCTGTTATCTGCGTCTACTCGTTGTATTCGATCGTGTGATTACTCATGATTATGCTCTATTCAATCCATGGATAGAGGTCGAAGCGGGTGGCTACACTGGCTCACAGCCTACCTTACCATACAAAGTGTTCTGTTGAATAAGAAAAGAAAAATGCAATGTGTTCTGCTGTTTACTTTAAGAAAAGGTAGTCCAAGACTCCAATAACAGAAAGGAAATACTTGGGGTAAAAAGACTACTTGGATATTCATTAAAAGAAAGAAAAGCGAGGATTGCATTTTATTCTTCTTTGTTCAATAAGACCACCCTTACTCTGTTCAAAAACATGTCTCTTTTGTAATTTTACCCCACAAAAAAGAAAAAAAAAAAGAGGAAAAAAAAATCGAGGTTTTATTTTTGGGCAAAATCACGAAGCCCCAGTGGAGACCATGTTCATTTCATCAAGACATTTAGAGATGTACAGATAAGTCACTTCTGTAAAGCCAGAAGCAGCAAATCAGCAGAAAATGGGGTAAACATGACATTTTAATTCACGCCATTTGCTGGGCCACTTGTGCCTTAGCATGATTTGTTCTCGTCATACCTCCAGGTCTCTAGTGCGCATGTCTGTTTCCTTCCATGAACCAAAGTGAACTCCCCTGTAGATATTGTTGCTTCCCATCCTCTTTAAACAGTCCTTGGTCTTAACTGCACATGTCTCTTTCCTTACACGAACCAAAGTGAACTCCCCCGTAGGTCTCATCACTTCCGTTCCTCTTTGAATAGTCCTCAACTGCATCTACATAGGTTTCCCCCCTGTGTGTTTCCTCCTCACATGTTTTTGCAGATGACCCCTTTGCCTAAATTGTTTTGCACACCATGTGCAAGTAAAGGGGTTTTCTCCTGTATGGACCCTCATGTGTATTTTGACATAGCCTTTCTGACTAAAGCCTTTCCCACAAACTCCACAGTTATAGGGCTTCTCACCTGTATGGATCCTCATGTGTGTTTTTAAAGCAGTCTTGACAATGAATTTCTTTCCACAAACAGTGCAACTGAAGGGCTTTTCCCCTGAGTGTGTCTTCATGTGTGAATCATAATTTCCCTTGAGACCTTTTCCGCAAATGTCACAAATTACAGACTTTTCTTCTGAATGCGTTTGAATGTGTTTTTTTTAGATGACTTGAGTGATTAAAGCTTTTGCCACACACTGTACATGCAAAGGGCTTTTCCCCTGTATGAGTTCTCATGTGCAACTGCAGATTGCCTGTTTGACTAAAGCCTTTGCCACAAACGGTACAAGTGAATGGTTTTTCCCCTGTATGGGTCCTCATGTGACTGTTTAAATTTGCCTTTAAGGAACAACATTTCCCACAAACCTGACAAATAAAGGATTTCTCCCCTGTGTGAGATTTCATGTGTAGTGTTAGACTATTCTTATTACTAAAGCATTTTCCACAAACCTCACAAGTAAAGGGCTTTACCCCTGTATGAGACCTCATGTGTATGTTTAAAACTTTCTTGTTGCAATAGACTTTGCCACAAACCTCACAAGTACAGCGCTCTACCCCTGTATGAGACACCATATGTAGTTTAAGATGACTCTTGCGTTTAAATCCTTTGCCACAAACCTCACAAGTAAAGGGTCTTTCCCCTGTATGAGACACCATATGATGTTTAAGATTACTCTGATGACTATAGCATTTTCCACAAACCTCACAAGTAAAGGGCTTTACCCCTGTATGAGACCTCATGTGTATGTTTAATGTATATTTGTTGCAATAGCCTTTACCACAAACGGTACAAGTGCATGTTTTTTCCCCTGTGTGGCTCCTCATATGGAAGTTTAAATTACTCTTTAGGGAAAAACATTTCCCACAAACCTCACAAGTAAAGGGTCTTTCCCCTGTATGAGACACCATATGTTGTTTAAGAACACTCTTGCAACTATAGCATTTTCCACAAATCTCACAAGTACAGCGCTTTACCCCTGTATGAGACATCTGCAGTTTAAGATTACTCTTGTGACTACTGCCTTTGCCAGAAATAGTACAACGAACACCCTTTTTCCCTGTGTGACTTTGTTTTGGTGATTTTCGGTCCTGGGACAGTGTCCTGCTCAACGATTGTTCGTTCCCTTCGACATCATGCGTCTTTTGTGATTGCAGTGTGTTTAAAGCTAAATGGCCCTCCCTGGTGTCCTCCCAATCACCATCGATATCTTCAGTGTCAGATTCAGAACTGTGTGAAGAGAGGAGCTGGTCTTCAGCAGTTGGTTGTGATTTTCCACAGTCCTCTGCATCAGTTTGTGGTTGCCTGTGTTCAGTTGAGGTACTGGCTACAGGCTCTGTCTCTCGGCCATCGCCTTTAATTTCCACTGCAATAGATAAATGAATAAATAAATAAAATCAGTAGGACCAGTATATTAACACAGAAAGTAATTGCAGAACACTGTCACTAGATGACATTCAGACTGACCAGCAATTCCACCCAGGGCACTGGATGCATAAGAAAGCAGTCGACACAACGAGAACGTAGGTGTGCTCCATCACAGTCAGTACAGAAACCCAACATAGTTAAGAAAGCAGGCAACGCCACCTCTTCCACTGGTGTCTCTGGTTTCCATGGTGACGCTCCTCTACAGCGTAGCTCTCGTACACGTTAACAAGAAGTCAAAAGCCGCAAGGCTTACACATCAAGCACCGAATCATTCGCAGATGGTGCTGTACGTCCCAAGTCGGAGGATCTTAACAGTTTTCGTGCCGTTGAAATAGGTCTACGTCTCCCGTTAGCATTATGAAATATAGTTATGACTGATGCCTCTGCCGTTGAGCTACGTCTCTCTACGTTGCTTACCGTACCGCAGCGACCGCATATGCCATTGACAGACCATAATAAGGGACGGACCAAACCGGAACCGGAAGTGTGTGTCCGCCAACTAACTTGTCCGTCGGGAAACATGGACCGAAATATGAAATATGACTTTTAGATGAAAATCGCAGGCACTGGCTACCTCAAAAAATATGAAAAAGGGCTGGCACTGGGAGTGTTAAGCTGGCTAATAGCACCACCAGACAGTCTACCAAACAGGAGGAAGCTACTGAGATCACTTTGCTTGTCCCTGTGGAAGGGAAATCCATAATTCTTCAAAGATGGAATACAGCACAGTTACGTGCAATTACTTAACTCAATAACTGCTAAGCATTCCAGAAAAAAGGGGTTTGAGCTGTGCTAAGCTCTAGTGATGTCACTAGTGATGTCACTAATAAAAACAAAGGCCAATAAAAAAACAAAGTCCTATAGCGACATATACATGCCATATACCGTCTGAAAGAGCACAATCGCTGCTTTCACTAAAAAAGTGCATTTATACCACCAATCGTTCAGGACTTATTGCCATTTGAATGCTATAGAGACATGAGCAGTCTTGTAAAAATACATTGTATAGAGACATTGACAGACAAATATATATATGAACCAAATGGAGATATTGTACATGCTATACACCGATTGACAGCCCTATTTGTCCACTTTTAGGGGGGGAAAATTACATACATCCCATCTTCTGTTCGTCTGTAATTGCCATTTGAATTCAACTTGCCTCGTGGGCCAAAACCATATAATGTATGGAATAATAATTGTTCAGTTCAATGTAATGATTATGTTGCCAAAGTCCTATAGCGACATATACACAGTGTTGGGAAAGTTCTCTTTTTTCCTGAAATAGTTCAGTTCATCGTTCCTACATTTAAAAACGAACTAGTTCCGTTCATAGTTCATTGCTGAACTTTTAGAACTAAAGTTCATGGTTCCAAAAAAAGAACTATTATAGTTCTTTTTCGTTCTTTTTTTTCCCTCCCTCTTTTTTTGTTCAAAATGATTGCAGCCCATAGCCATATACAACTGAAGATGTCCTTAATTGATCCTCTTTATTATGGGTCAATCTGTCAAAGTTTTTGTTTGTGAAGATTTTATTATGAAGGCGCTCAGTTCAGTCGAGCCCTCTGCATCTCTGTGTGCTGAAAATCAGCAGAAATAGAGATCAACAAGCTCAAAGTGCGTGACTGAGTTTGTAGATCTGCTCTATTTTCAGCTCATTCTAGTCTCACTCTTGAACAGGGCTCAATGCTTAGGATTTTTCCAAGTAGGCTACTATTTTACAATATCAATATAGGCTATTCACATAGCCAGGTCGACTGAAAGCCCGACCATCAATTATGCAAATGAGCCCGGGCCGTCGCGGGTATTGTTTTGGTCGGGTATTGCAACTCTATACAATAGCCCATATTGTTATATTAATGACAATGTGAAAGGGCCCCCCAAACCTTAAGGCCGCCTCTGCTTGTAGCAGGCGAATTGTAGCCTAATAGAAATGAAAATGATCCGACGGCAAATCAGTCAATGATGGTAAGAATACACAATTGTTGTGCGTCCGAGCGCGCACGTGCGGCGTGCGCTATTTATGATTAATCACGGGATCGCGGCACACGTGCGTGAGGCAAAAGGTTGCTGCGCAGACGGTATATGATTCAAATACACGCATAGCGCAGGAAGGTTATAACATAACCAACATGAACAGCTTTAGTAGCTCATTCAACGTGTTGGAGAGAAGCGCAGCGTGTTGGCTGTCTGATGCTGTGCGCTGCCAGAGGGAGGGGCGGGGCGGTGGGCAAGGAGAACAGATCTCCAAGCTAAGGATACCTCGAGCCTCAACACGTTGTTAGTTTGTATATCTGCTCTATTTTAGCGAACAACACCGCCGTACTACAGTAATATAAATTTAGGTAGAGAACTGCAACTTTTTAGTCACAAATGCGAGCCTGTCGAGCCCTGCTCTTGAACGAAATAGAACGCAAGAAAAGTGACGTTCACTCACGCCAGAAATGAACGAGTTCACACCGCCGTTCTTCAAGCAGATAGAGGGTCCGTTCCGTTCAAGTTCCTTAAAAATATGAACGGTTCAAAGAACTTTCGTTCTTTGAACGCGTTCGGGTACAACTCTGCATATACATGCCACATACCGTCTGAAAGAACACACTCGCTGCTTTCACAAGAAAAAAAAATGCATTTATACCACCTATCGTTCAGGACTTATTGCCATTTGAATGCTATAGAGACATGAGCAGTCTTGTAGAAATACATTATGAAGAGACATTGACAGACAAATATATATATATATATATATACACTCAACAAAAATATAAACGCAACACTTTTGTTTTTGCTCCCATTTTTCAGGGGATGGACTTAAAGCCCTAAAATTCATTCCAGATATACAATATAACCATTTCTCTCAAACACTGTTCACAAATCTGCCTAAATGTGTGATATTGAGCACTTCCTCTTTGTTAAAATAATCCATCCCACCTCACAGGTGTGCCACATCAAGATGCAGATTTGACATCATGATTAGTGCACAGGTGTACCTCAGACTCTCCACAGTAAAAAGACACCCTGAAATGTGCAATTTTCTTTTGTCTTATTGGGTGTATGGGCCTCCAAACCAGTCAGTATCTGGTGTGACCACCATTTGCCTCATGCAGTGCAACACATCTTCTTTGCATAGAGTTTATCAGATTGTCAATTGTGGCCTGTGGAATGTTAGTCCACTCCTCTTCAATGGCTATGTCAAGTTGTTGGATATGAGTGGGAACTGGTACACACTGTAAAATGGTAATAACACAATATTACCACATTATTACCATTTCGACAGCGCATACCAGTTCCCACTAATATCCAGCAACTTCACATAGCCATTGAAGAGGAGTGGACTAACATTCCACAGGCCACAATTGACAATCTGATAAACTCTATGCAAAGAAGATGTGTTGCACTGCATGAGGCAAATGGTGGTCACACCAGATACTGACTGGTTTGGAGGCCCATACACCCAATAAGACAAAAGAAAATTGCACATTTCAGGGTGTCTTTTTACTGTGGAGAGTCTGAGGTACACCTGTGCACTAATCATGATGTCAAATCTGCATCTTGATGTGGCACACCTGTGAGGTGGGATGGATTATTTTAACAAAGAGGAAGTGCTCAATATCACACATTTAGGCAGATTTGTGAACAGTGTTTGAGAGAAATGGTTATATTGTATATCTGGAATGAATTTTAGGGCTTTAAGTCCATCCCCTGAAAAATGGGAGCAAAAACAAAAGTGTTGCGTTTATATTTTTGTTGAGTGTATATATATATATATATATATATATATATATATATATATATATATATATATATATATATATATATATATATATATATATATATATATATATATATATATATATATATATATATATATATATATATATATACGCATATATGAACCAAAAGAAGATATTGTACATGCTGTACCGAATGACAGCCCCATTTGTCCACTTTCAGGGGGGGAAAAAATTACATTCATCCCATCTTCCGTTTGTCTGTAATTGCCATTTGAATTCAACTTGCGTTGTGGGCCAACACCATATAATTTATGGAATAATATTTTTCAGGTCTATATAATATAATTATGTTGACAGTAATATATAAAAAACATATACCATATGAAAGGGCACACCCTCTGCTCCAATAAGAAAAGAAGAGAAACAATTATGGCATCTACAGTTCACCAGTTATTGAGGTTTTATGTCAGACATCCCTGCAATAGATGGATGTCAGAGAAATGCCTCGGATCCGTTGCTTGCGTGTGTGTGTGGGGGGGGGGGGGGTTGTGTGTGTGTGTGTGTATGTGCTTGCGCAACGTTTAGCTAGCTCAAGCTAACTCGGACATAAGATGCTGATCGCACGCACACACACACACACACACACACACACACACACACACACACACACACACACACACACACACACACACACACACACACACACACACACACACACACACACACACACACACACACACACACACACACACACGCGGTCCGTTCGACCATTAGCCGACACTGGTTTCAGCCCCAGCTGCAGGCAGAGCCACAGAGAGAGAGAGAGAGAGAGAGAGAGATAAATAGAGAAAGAAAGATGAAATTCCCATGCCAGTAGCAACCACACAATATCCAGATGGCCAAAGTAAAATAATCTAATCAAATTGATGGAAAAAAAAAAACAAGCAATCGAAGTCCTGGTGCTGTTTTGCCAGCGACAACAGAGCACAGTAGTTAGCCTGTGCCACCTCCGCTGACCGGAGCCTCTGTTGCCTGTGTGTTTTTCTCATAGAGTAATAAAATAACAGAGGCCGGACCGGAGCGATAGCCCCGCCCCCTTGTTATTCATTTCAATACAAGTTGCTCATTGGCGCTTTGAAGCACCCGGAAGACCGCCGGAAGTGCGCCTATTTCCGCATTGGGGCACCAAATTTGGTGCCCCAATGCGGAAGTATTTCTCCATGAACGCGCCCGACGCAAGGGATTATGGGAACCATGAACGAGCGCCGTCGCGCACGAGCAAAGGAAAAAAACATCTAAAAGCATCAAAAAACAAGCTTGTGGGTTTGCATTGAGCTTATTATCTGTCATATAATGCATACGTTGTGTTTTGCGAGGTAGTATATGACGTGAGGACCGCTGGTTTATTCAGAAAACAACTTTAAAACAAACTGCCCTGTCCACGTGCACAAAGCAAACGAGCGTGCGTGCTCTCGGGGCGTTCGTGCATGAATTCCACCCGCCTGCAGTACCAAACTTGGCCACCAGCGCAGGGATCTTCAAGCCTGGAGGCGCTGTCTGCTGGTGTGGTTTTTCTTCCTCAAAGCACAAAAAATGGGTAGGTGGGCGGAGTTTTGGTTGTGACGTCGCCAGGGCCTTAAAGCAACAGTATACTACAGAACCAACTTGGATTTATGCATTCAGATTACATTATAATTGAACAAATGATGGTTTACTGATCATTGTCATTGCCGCACGGGGGCGCCAAATTCCTCCATGTATGCATATATATATATATATATATATATATATATATATATATATATATATATATATATATATATATATATATATATATATATATATATATATATATATATATATATATATATATGGATTCAGCAGTTAAATTGTTAAAGACTTCTCATATCATTGCGCCTTGACAAGCCACGTAACAAAATTGACGTTATGAAGTATTATCGTGGGCATTGAGGAAACTGTCCAGCTAGAATTAACTTTTTCGCTGCCTGTAGTGCTTCTTGGTAGCCATTCAATTCCATTCTATGACACGTGTCATATAATTATGACAGCAGCTGACAGTGTTACCACAGGCTACTACTCTTTTCCTGTTAATACAAACAGTTGGATGACAGCAGCGATGCGAGAGAAGGACAGAATAAACATCAGAAAATAGGCAGCGCCTCAGGGCAGTACACTCAAGAATGAATGCATTGCAGATACAGAGTGCCAAAAATATTGCTATTGATGGAGTTGGATTTACAAGACAAAGGAGACCAGGGAGGTGACAAATGAAGAGGAACAATACATGTTGAAATAAGTCTGGCGCAATGATAAATGACTATCAAATGGCTATGTACGAGTGTCTATGTAAATAGTGGCCTGAGGGACCTATAGATTAGCTGTAGCTCATGTACGATTATAATTGTAGAAAGCAAACAAATATAATTACGGAGTATGATGGAATCCATGCTGTGTAATGGCAGGCACACGGAATTGGAGAATTCCGGCAATTACGAAAAATAACCATAGGTTTAGCCGACTAAAACCTTTATGTAATCAAATGGAAAGAACACTGAAGAAAGACGTCAGATGCCCTATGTGTGTCCATACCACGGCTCTTCATTTGAAACCCTTATTTTTGAAGTGCCACATCTCCGAAACTGGATGTAGGGTGATGTTATCATGTTTATGGTGTTTTGACCATTCTGCCCTCCAAATCTTTGCAATCTCGATGACATGCAAAACAACCCAAGCTATTTCAAATTAAATTGCTTATATTTAAAATGACTACTAACTAACTACAGTTGTGGCACCACTAACTCAACATTTCATCTTTGAAAACAAAACTCTGAGTCAGACCTTTAGCTTTATGCATGCTGTGTGTCTGTTGCAACTTCAACAAGTGATGTTATTATTGATGCTTACTTGTCCAATAAGAGTCCTGTAACCGAAAATGGTAACCCCTAAAGGTGTAATAAGTAACATATTACTCTCCTAGTAATATTGCCCAATACTGGTCGTGAGTCCTGGATGCATCGCTGTCTGCCATTGAAATCGGCTGGATTGCCGGGGGAACAAAAAGACATTGAGGGGTAGAATTTTCGAATTGCCCATTCTGTCCCAAATGAAATGCAACAAAACGATGACACATTCCTCGCCAAACATGCGGATCAAAAGATCAATCAATTAAATTTAACGATACCCATCCCTAGACAACACTGCAAAGTGCAAACCTACAGGGACACGAGGCCCAAACAGTATACGGGTTACAAACGAGTGGAGAAAGAAAAATACTGGCTAACTAGGAAGAACTACTGGCTAAACGAGAAAGTGACAACAACACTCGTGAGGGATGCGACTCCGGTGAACAACTTGAGATGGGAGCTGCCACTGCAAACCCTCTGTGTGTGTGTGTGTGTGTGTGTGTGTGTGTGTGTGTGTGTGTGTGTGTGTGTGTGTGTGTGTGTGTGTGTGTGTGTGTGTGTGTGTGTGTGTGTGTGTGTGTGCGCGTGTGTGAAGGGGAAGGAGCCCAGGTAGGTTTGAGCAAGTGTTAACAGTTTTGGATTCTTCATTTTAGTTTAAGTTCATTTGTTACATTTTGTTTTCTAATTCAGTTAGTTTTAGTAAATTTCTTGTAGAGCAGATTTTGCCTATTATTTCCAACTCAATAGTTTTAATCGTTGACCTTTCATATACAACAAGGTACGGCATTTGTGGAAGCACAATAGCCCACTGCTAAACACGTGTAGTGTAGCAGTGCTCCCATGAATGTGCCAAAATGGAAGGTGATTGGTATTCAAGCAGATTTTTTTAACCGTCTGTGTTATGGAATTCAGCAGAGGGCAGAAGACCTAGAAGCACCTCCTGCTCTTGCTGGTCACAGGCCTAGATACAATTTGGATTTAAAAGAATATTTCACTTTAAAAAAAAAAAAGAAATAAAGGGGGAAAAAAAAAAGTGTTATGGTCTACTCAAGCTCATGTGAACACCATCGACAGTTTATAACTTTTAGATCGATATTTGACGCCCATTTTACCTGCCCCATCCTATTATACATAACGGACCCCAGTTTAAAAAATAAATTAAAACAGTAAATGAGAAAGCACAGCGCCCTCACATATTAGGAGGACAATATCAGTCACCAGAAAAAAAAAAAGATTGGATGTTATTGATGATAATAATTAAAAACGTAGCCTGAAAGTTTAACAGGTAAAGTTGACTTAAATGTTTGTTAATTTTAGTATTCATTGTGTGTGTGTTTGTTTTTTTTTAGTTAGTATTAGTAAACTATTATAACCCTGCTTTGAGCTGCACTCACTGTCTGAGCTGCTGAGACAGAGAGGGAATTCATCCTGAATAACTCCACTACAGGTTTAAACCACAGTAAATAAAACACTACATACCCATCCTGAATGACTCCACTACAGGTTTAAACCACAGTAAATAAAACACTACATACCCATCCTGAATACCTCCACTACAGGTTTAAACCACAGTAAATAAAACACTACATACCCATCCTGAATACCTCCACTACAGGTTTAAACCACAGTAAATAAAACACTACATACCCATCCTGAATTGCCTGTGTGTTTTTCTTCCTCAAAGCACAAAAAATGGGTAGGTGGGCGGAGTTTTGGTTGTGACGTCGCCAGGGCCTTAAAGCAACAGTATACTACAGAACCAACTTGGATTTATGCATTCAGATTACATTATAATTGAACAAATGATGGTTTACTGATCATTGTCATTGCCGCACGGGGGCACCAAATTCCTCCAAAACGTGTGTGTATGTATGTATGTATGTATGTGTATGTGTATATATATATATATATATATATATATATATATATATATATATATATATATATATATATATATATATATATATATATATATATATATATATATACATATACATACATACATACATACATACATACATACATACATACATACATACATACATACATACATACATACATACATACATATATATATATGGATTCAGCAGTTAAATTGTTAAAGACTTCTCATATCATTGCGCCTTGACAAGCCACGTAACAAAATTGACGTTATGAAGTATTATCGTGGGCATTGAGGAAACTGTCCAGCTAGAATTAACTTTTTCGCTGCCTGTAGTGCTTCTTGGTAGCCATTCAATTCCATTCTATGACACGTGTCATATAATTATGACAGCAGCTGACAGTGTTACCACAGGCTACTACTCTTTTCCTGTTAATACAAACAGTTGGATGACAGCAGCGATGCGAGAGAAGGACAGAATAAACATCAGAAAATAGGCAGCGCCTCAGGGCAGTCCACTCAAGAATGAATGCATTGCAGATACAGAGTGCCAAAAATATTGCTATTGATGGAGTTGGATTTACAAGACAAAGGAGACCAGGGAGGTGACAAATGAAGAGGAACAATACATGTTGAAATAAGTCTGGCGCAATGATAAATGACTATCAAATGGCTATGTACGAGTGTCTATGTAAATAGTGGCCTGAGGGACCTATAGATTAGCTGTAGCTCATGTACGATTATAATTGTAGAAAGCAAACAAATATAATTACGGAGTATGATGGAATCCATGCTGTGTAATGGCAGGCACACGGAATTGGAGAATTCCGGCAATTACGAAAAATAACCATAGGTTTAGCCGACTAAAACCTTTATGTAATCAAATGGAAAGAACACTGAAGAAGACGTCAGATGCCCTATGTGTGTCCATACCACGGCTCTTCATTTGAAACCCTTATTTTTGAAGTGCCACATCTCCGAAACTGGATGTAGGGTGATGTTATCATGTTTATGGTGTTTTGACCATTCTGCCCTCCAAATCTTTGCAATCTCGATGACATGCAAAACAACCCAAGCTATTTCAAATTAAATTGCTTATATTTAAAATGACTACTAACTAACTACTGCTAAACACGTGTAGTGTAGCAGTGCTCCCATGAATGTGCCAAAATGGAAGGTGATTTTTTTTTAACCGTCTGTGTTATGGAATTCAGCAGAGGGCAGAAGACCTAGAAGCACCTCCTGCTCTTGCTGGTCACAGGCCTAGATACAATTTGGATTTAAAAGAATATTTCACTTTAAAAAAAAAAAGAAATAAAGGAAAAAAAAAAAAAGTGTTATGGTCTACTCAAGCTCATGTGAACACCATAGACAGTTTATAACTTTTAGATCGATATTTGACGCCCATTTTACCTGCCCCATCCTATTATACATAACGGACCCCAGTTTAAAAAATAAATTAAAACAGTAAATGAGAAAGCACAGCGCCCTCACATATTAGGAGGACAATATCAGTCACCAGAAAAAAAAAAAGATTGGATGTTATTGATGATAATAATTAAAAACGTAGCCTGAAAGTTTAACAGGTAAAGTTGACTTAAATGTTTGTTAATTTTAGTATTCATTGTGTGTGTGTTTTTTTTTTAGTTAGTAATATTAAACTATTATAACCCTGCTTTGAGCTGCACTCACTCTCTGAGCTGCTGAGACAGAGAGGGAATTCATCCTGAATAACTCCACTACAGGTTTAAACCACAGTAAATAAAACACTACATACCCATCCTGAATGACTCCACTACAGGTTTAAACCACAGTAAATAAAACACTACATACCCATCCTGAATACCTCCACTACAGGTTTAAACCACAGTAAATAAAACACTACATACCCATCCTGAATAACTCCACTACAGGTTTAAACCACAGTAAATAAAACACTACATACCCATCCTGAATAACTCCACTACAGGTTCCAGCTCTGGGTCCAACAATCCACGTCGATGTGCCTCTGCCAACATCGGATGTCTTCTGGGGACCGGTCCTCTGGATACTGTAGACCTCTGTCTGTGGTGTTCTGGAGAGGGAAATAAAAGGGTTAGCATTCTGCAAACTCAAAGTAGTAGTTGATCCAAACATTGGGTAGAATTCTCGAATGCTATTGCCCATTACATCGATCGCGGTCCGCCAGTCAATCACTATAGCGGTGGGCAAGTAGATCGCTAGGCCGTGACATGAAAAAGATAAAGGGAATGCAAATAAAAGAAGGGGGAGGGTGGAAAAACGCAAACTCTGTTCACTTCATGGGGCCTGCTAATGCTGGCTATTCTGCTTAGACTTCTATGGAGAATGGGGACAACCGGGAGTTATGGAGTGCATTGGTGTCTATGAACGGAGCGAGTGTTTCCTGCCCCCTCAATGTCACAGCTCTACTACTAGAAGATCAGACAGCCACACACATACGTACGTACACATGCACAGGCAGAGACAGCAGAGAGAGGAAGAAAAGGGAGCTGCTTTCGTGACTTTATACCAGGGGTTTACGATTATTAAGTGGTCCGGGGACGGGGGACCACCATTATTTGGACTTTAGAGAAATTGGTTCTATAAGGCATATAGAACCAAATGGACCTACGTGTTTTCATTTTACACATGTACAAGTTGCCGCCAGGGCCGCACCGCGCTAAACAGTCTGCAGGGGTTGACACTAAGGTCTCCGAGGCACTTGCCCATCGGGCAAGTGCAAGTCAGGTTCTACTTGCCCTCAGGTCATGGTCACTTGCCCCCCAAAAATATATTGTAAATTTTACATTTAAGTTTACTTCCTACTTGGGTGCTTTAAACCAAGTAGGTGGTCCCTGAGAGGGTTCCAGGTGGTCCCCAGCTAAGTTGGTTAACCAGATGTAGCTCTTGAGAACGTAAAAATGAAACCAAATGGACCCTTGCGGGTCCATTTGTTTTCATTTTTACACTCTCAAGAGTTAAAATTCATCATCTTAATTAGCCCATAGTGGTCACAGACCCAGTGGTCCCTGACCCCCAGCAAAATGATAGTTTGGAACCAAATGAACCTGGGAGAGAGATGGGATAGCTAGAAAGCAGGCAGAGTGCAATGACTGCCTTCAAGACCAATTTATCTTGTGTAGTGTTATAAAGCACTAAGTTGCACACTTGCCCGATCGGGCAACCAGGTAGCAGACTTCACTTGTCCCACCATTTTTTTTACTTGCCCCGGCAAGTGGTCAAGTGGGCAAGTGTTAGTGTCAAGCCCTGGTCTGAGTGCAGTTGTCCATGATCCATGACTAGTAATGTCGGAAGAAGCGCAGTAAGCCTCTGCCAAGCACACGCCTGCATCGCGGACCAAAAAATGTGCAGCTCAGCTTCGTGTTATTGTTTTTGCTTCCTTGTACGTCAGAGGAGGAGTAGACATTGCAACGTACTGTATGGGCGTTTGGACCAAATTGTTGGCTGCATGGCAGCCAATCAGGTCTGGGGCCTGGTGTGTAGGCCAAAAGCCTACACCACCAGACCTGAGCCTTGGGCTTACCAAATAATTATCCATAATAATTAAATCCTGCAATTCAAAAACTCGGTATTATTACTCGGTATTGATTTTCAATATCGCGATAAACGGTAATACCGGAATATTGCCCAAGACTAATGGCGTCCAATATGGCCCCCAAAAGTCATTAAAATAGCTTAACTTCTTCATTATCCAACCAAGAGAAATACTTCTTGTGTCTAACCCCATCTTTTGTGGGTGTTTTGTAGCGTATATTCGACTTTGGAGAAATTGAATGCCAGAAGAATGCTTTGCGGTGGCTGAGACCAGAGCCATAGAGTAATGCATGAGACGAAGCAGTGAATGGTCCTGAAAGGTATTATAACATCAGTCCTATTCAATAGCCCTTTTTATGTGTGAACACAAGGCTGCTGTACTTCATACATCATAACTTTCACTGCTATATGTCACCTGGACGCTTCTTAGGTTGGATGGCCTCAGGATGCAGTACAGGGGTGGGCAGGCGAGCAGGGTGCTTTCTGGGGCGGCCACGACCACGACCACGACCACGCTTCTGAGGTTCCACCGTCATAATGGAGGTATCTGATAGAGAGAGAGAGATATGCAGGATTTAATATTATAGGTAATGTTTAGTGCCTACATGAAAAGGTCAAAGGGCACACAAACAAGCTTTGCCACATGCTTCCTTCGGCAACACAGAAGGGGAACGTTCGGGATCTGACAACCGTGAGGGAGCATAAATTACTATTGTGTGTGTGTGTGTAGGTTAATTTGGTGAATGACAACACCTCATAGCTCTAAAACCTCATAGCTCCATTTTAAGTGGACGGCGGGATAAGTTTTTTTTTTCCCCTTTTCAACGACCGGACCACTTTTTTTGTTGGAAATAAATCAATCAATTTCGTACAGTCTATATTGTCGGGGAGTCGGGGGGTGTCAGGCAAAAATTGTATAGTGCAGCTGCTTCGTAGTCAGGGGGCAATTTCCCCCCTTGCCCAGGCCTACAGTATATATCCTGCCCTGCATTATTTGCATGCGGCGCCATAGTAAAAAGAAAAGTGAAGATGAGAGGTCGGGCAATGGGGCAAGTTATACTGGGGGGTCCTTGAAAGTAAACGGGATGAGTCGCGAATCACCTCAAGAGGTAAAATGCCTTAGGCTACTTATCTCTTCAAAGCGGGGTCCGTGGGTTAATGGGTGCAATTCTCAATCGCTGTGGTGTAGCAGGTATGGTGTAAGTCTTCTCATTGGCTGCATGGCAGCAAATTCAGGTCTGGGGCCTTGGGGTAGGCCGAAAGCCTATACCACCAGCCCTGGGCCTGAGCTTACCAAATAATTACCCAGAATAATTAAAACCTGCAAGTCAAAAGGTCCAGAAATCACCTGACCCCCCCAATTAAAAATGTTAGTGTACTCCCCGGCTTTGTTCATCATGAGTTGAAGCTCTTGATGACTGGTTTTAATTATTATGGATAATTATTTGGTAGGCCCAGGCCCAGGCCCAGGCCTGGTGGTATAGGCTTTCGGGCCTACCTCAAGGCCCCAGACCTGATTCGCTGCCATGCAGCCAATGAGCACAGCCCCAAATCTGATTTGCTGCCAATGAGAGGACTTACACCATACCTGGCTACACCACAGCGATAAGGAATTGCACCCATTGTCAATTCAGGGGTATTTGGAGTATAGCCTAAAGTTTCGGAACCGCAGTTGGCCAAGACTTTGTAGGCTACGGGAGTGAATCGCGGGGCCGTGTTTAATTTAATATTCCATAACACGAGGCGAGGGAATGGTCACGGACTCACGGCCATTTACTATCCATAAAGTTAAAGGACCAAGGTTGTTTTAATGTCAAGTCAAAGTCAAAAGAAAAAAAAAACACTGTAACAAGCTGCTCGCTCATGCTGCGTGCAGTGTGAGCCAAGCGCTATTCTCTCTCCCTCTCTCACCAGCTGATCGAGTCGGATTTTGTGCTCCACTGGCTAACGTTGCGTTGCACCCCCCCTTATTATCATTCTAAAAATTCGCCCAATAAAAGTAATCAGCGATTTGACTTGTAAATTCACGAATAACGATATATTCGTATAGTCACCCAACCCTACAACACAGTAAAGAAACAGTTGATCAGAGAGTGATCAGAGAGTTAACAATACTACAAATAATATTAAAAAATTAGTAAAGTGTTCCATTGCTACCTGGTTGCCACGTTGGGTCATCCTCTCCTCCCATCTCCTCATCTGTTTCTTGGCCTCGTCCTGCTCTCTCCTCCTCTTCCTCTGGTTCCTCTGGCAGAGGGGAGGGCACAGGGCTGTCACCTTTACGCTCCTGTGGTGGGATCATGGCCTCAGGCTGCAGCGCAGGGGAGGGCAGACCAATGGGGTACTTTCTGGGACGGCCGCGGCCACGCTTCTGAGGTTCCACCGTCATACTGGAGGTATCTGAGTGGGAGATATGCAGGATCACACATGGTGTCAATATACATATATTTTAATTTAAGATTAAAAGTTGTCCATGCTACCTTTAAACAAATTGAATTAGTTCCTTAAAATGACCCGTTGACAGGTCAAACAGAATTGACAACAAACAGAATAGCATTTTGGTGCATAAGCAAATTGGCAACAGGAATTGGTAGAGCCTGTAGATCTGTCATGTGCATACTCTGTTTGGAAGCTCTCTAAAAGCAGGCAGACTAAAAAAGTAGTAAACGCCCACAGGTTACTGGGAGGAAACATAGTTCAGCTCACTGTCTGATGCAAAGCTGTCAGACACGTTAACACATGAAGTGTTTTTTTTTTTTCCTTTCTTTAAATTGAAGTAGCTTAGCTTCTTGTAAGCTGCAATACAAGCGTGTCGCTTGCATGCGAGTGCCAGTGGGGAAGAAAAAAAAAAGAATTGGCTGAAATGTCCCTGAAAAATGTGTTTCATGCAAACAGTACAACATGCGAAGACATTTGGGACAGCATAATATAACAACAACATTCGCAATATACTTGAGCTGAGTCTGTCGTTGTTTACATTTGTGCTGTGGCCTAGCTGCAATCTGTCACCAGCCGTTGTGTTGATCCCACCCTCTGGCAGCTGCTTATGGCTGCATATACCTGTAGCTCCGATCAGATCTTGACTAGAGTACGTCAACTCTAACCAAGAGTATCCAGATGGGAACAGTAGCAGGAACGCACTGCTGACCCCAGATGGCAGAGTCTCACACCACGGGGCGCAAACATTCGCCTACTGTGCAGTGCTCGAGTAACAGTGATTACAAGTAAAGTGTCACCTGTATTCCAGGTTGGATCGCTACCATGCTGTCTTCCTGTCCTCTCTTCATCCTCTCCTGCCGTCTCCTCCCTTTCCTCTGGTTCCTCTTTCAAAGTGGAGGACACAGGACTGTCACGTTCACTCCAGATCGGATTGTCACCTTCGCACTCCTCGGTTTTGAATGCCGCCGATTGTAGCGCAGGGGAGGGCGGACACGGTTCCGCCACCATGTGCTGTATTGTCATGTGTGAGGCATCTGTGTGTGAGAAAGAGAGAGAGAGAGAGAGAATGTGCATTTAAGCCTCTTTGAGTGATCCAGAACGCCGCAGCTCAGTTGGTCTTCAACCAGCTTACAGTAAATTCTCACAAAGTACAAACTTGGATGCTGTCCTTCAAAGCAAGCAAATGTGCTTTCCCAGGTAAAAAGAAGCATTATGTCAGGGGCCGATGTGCAGCATGCATCGCCCACCGACACTGTATTAAAATACCGCAAGGTCGTAAATTATCGATTCAAGTTTCAAGTTTCAAGTTTATTGAAGGGATAGCCCCATTGAGATGCAGCATCTCTTTTTCAAGGGGGACCCGTAACACATACTGCAGATCCAGTACAATGATGCATAAAAACAAAAAAACAACAAAACAAAAGCAAAAAACAAAACAAAGGACAGGGACAGATACTGGAGAAATACAGAGAGACAAAGACAAAAAAGAAAAAAGTAATGAGGTACACAAGAGCAGACAATAAAGGGGTACATACAGACCGTACGTAGACATGAATCTATAGACAGCTTGCTCAGCCTCTCCCGCCCACCCCACCCGAATAACACTTTGATAGCTGTTAAGCAACAGAGGGACACAATTCAATTACATCAATGAGTACAGTAAGTAAAAAGGTCATGTGTAAGTATGACTGGTAGCTAAGTGAAAAAACCCGGTACACCTGGTACCTGAGTTACCAGTTCACGTAGGTAAGTAAATAATTAAATAGTGGTAATAAGTAGGTAATAGTATTAATTAAATAGGAGTAGTAAAAAGTAAATGGTATAGTAGTAATTACCTAGTAGTAATGAAATAGTAAATAGTATGTAAGTAGGCCTGGTACCTCAGAGGCATACACAGGCTGTGTGCCTCTGTGTGAATAAATAGGTGGGTAGATCTGGTACTAGAGGCACACAGGGTAAGTAAGTAATTAAGTAAGTAATAAAATAAGTAAGTAAACCTGGTACCTCAGAGGCATGTACAAGGTAAGTAAGTTAATAATTAAGTAGGTAAACTGGTAGCTCAGAAGCATGCACAGGGTGAGTCAAGATGCAAATAAAGGGAGGTCCTGAAGCCTCCGAAGGATGAGGTCGATCTGATAGTTAAAGGGAGGTTGTTCCAATCAGAGGGGGCTCTGTAGGAAAAAGACCTTCGTCCGACCTCATTGAGGATTCTTGGGGTCCTAAAATAAGGATATTGGAGATGTCTAAGAGGATAAGTTGAAGTGGACTGGGTCAAGTAATCCTTCAGGTAAGAAGGGCATTTGAAATAAATACATTTATAGATAAAGAGAAACCAATGTAGTTGCCTTCGTGACTTAGGCTGGAGCCAATTGAGGGAGTTGTACAAGAGACAGTGATGGGTGTCGTATGGACATCTCAGTACAAACCTGCATAGGGAGTTATGTAGAGCATTAAGAGGCTTGAGGTTGGAGTCTGTGGTGTTTTGGTACACGACATCGGCGTAATCTATCATAGGAAACAGCACTTGAACTATTATTCTTTTCCTAACATCAAATGAGAAACAGTGGATTGAGCGGTAGAGTGAGCTCAGACAGCCGTATGTTTTTTTGACAATGTAGTCTATGTGAGGTTTAAATGTAAGCTCTGGGTCGAGCCATACTCCAAGGTATTTGAACTTGTCGACTTTTTCAAGCTGACTACCATTAGTGAACTGTAGGCGTATGTCTAGGGCACTGGCTCGGCTGTGGCGTGTACCAAACACCATGCTGCAGGACTTCCCTTTATTTAATAGCAACTTGTTGTTGTCCAACCACTTCTGGACTTGGTTAAAATCTGACTGTAGAGACTGCTCAATTTGAGTAATGTCAGAGCCAGAAAAATAGATGACCGTGTCATCAGCATAGAGCTGGACTTGACTCCGTGGACATGCATCAGGTAAATCATTAATAAAAATAGAAAAAAGAAGTGGACCTAGCGTGGAGCCTTGTGGGACTCCCTTTTCAACAATTAAGTAGTCCGATTGAGTGCCTTGGAGGGCAACACACTGGCGTCTATTGTGAAGGTATGCATTAAACCAAAGGAGAGCGTTTCTTTGGAGACCAATAGCATGGAGCTTGTCAAGCAGGAGGTAGTGGTCAACTACATCAAAGGCTTTAGACAGATCAATGAAAATAGCCCCAGTAACGTGGCTTTTACTTGAGGCTACTAGTATGTCATTAGTGAATTTTAACAGAGCTGTTGTGGTGGAAAAGTGTGGTCTGAAACCTGATTGGACTGGGGATAGGATATTGTAGAGGGTCAGATACTGTGAGAGTTGATTATAGATGAGTTTTTCAAATATTTTTGCAATAATGCAGATCAGGGAGATGGGGCGATAATTGTTAGGGTCAGCAGGGTCGCCATTCTTGAAGATGGGAGTAACTCTGGCACATTTCCATATTGATGGGAATGAGCAGGTGGACAGAGACAGGTTAAACAGATCGGCTAGAGGATACATCAGTGTGTGGGCAGCGAGTTTGATGTATTTGGTCTCAAGACCATCTGGGCCGGCGCCACAACTTTGTTTTAGTTCACATATGGCTTGGTGTACCTGTACTGGGGTGATTTTCTTGAAGTGAAAGCGGCCATTGTGGTTGTTGGTTATTGGTGGTCCAGTTGTGATGTAAGAGTTTGTGTTAAGTGCATTGGTGCAGATAGAGGTGAAATGATTATTAAAGGCTTGAGAGATGCGTAGTGGGTCAGAGACTAGTTCGTTGTTAATTTTGAGCTGTTTTATGGTGTTTTTATTGTTTTTATTGAGGAAGTGGTTCAATTTGTTCCAAAACTGTTTTGGGTTGTGAAAGTCATGTTTGAAGCTATGTTTGTAATAATCAGACTGTGCGTTTCTTGTTTTAGTTTTACATAGGTTTCTCAGATGTTTATAGTTGTCCCAGTCAACGGGGTCCTTAGATAAACGGTGTTTCTGCCATGCTTTATCCCTTTGTTTGTATAGTTTGGTAAGTTGTGTGCTGATCCATGGCAGATGCCTTCCTTTAACTCTTATTGTTTTAAATGGGGCGTGCTTGTCAATTACATTTGTAACTTCTGAATGGAAGAAGTTCCAGGCTTCCTCAACCAAGGGGATTATTTGGAATCGATCCCAGTTAATAGAAATTATGTCATGGTTATAATGGTCTGCATCAATGTTTCTGGCTTGCCTGACAGTTATGTATTTCGGTGGTGACCTTGGGAGTTTTATTTTCCAGACACAGTATGTAATTGAGTGGTCGCTGAGAGCGTCAGACATGACCCCTGATTTTATGATCCGGTCTGGATTACTTACGAGAATCCAGTCAAGCAATGATGAGGACCCGATGAGGATTCGATTAATCGTTGCAGCCCTAATACAGCCCTGAGACAAAGCCCTGACACAAACGATGCCTAAACACCACAACAAATTAAAATGGCTGACTTTACATTGGATTTAGGGCCTTGCAACAAGACACGTGCAGCAATTTGCATACATAACAACTTATTGATCGCAGGGCTTTGAACGACTGTGCTCAGGCCCTAATAATAAATTAAAGTAAAGTTTTCAGTTGTCACCTAGTTGCCATGTTGGATCATTCTCTCCTCTTTCTTGGCCTCTTCCTGCTCTCTCCTCCTCTTCCTCAGGTTCTTCTGGCCGGTCACCTTCACTGGATGTCGGACAGCCACCTTCGTGGTTCTCAGGTTGGATCGCCACAGACTGTAGTGCAGGGGAGGGCAGACACACAGGGTACTTTCTGGAACGGCCACGCTGCTGAGGTTCCTTTTTGGGACGGCCACGCTTCTTAGGTTCCTTTTTGGGACGGCCACGCTTCTTAGTTTCAGTCATACTGGAGGCATCTTAGAGAAAAAGAGAGAGAGAGAAGGGAACTTGTCAGTGGTGCAATATTATTCTACTCGCTCTCCGGGGGGGGGGGGTAGGGTTGGTCGTTTCATGCAATCAGTGCAATCTCCCATTACTCCACCCGACCAGCCTCTTCTGGAGTGGATATACTATAAAGAACGTTTTACTTACTCACCAAAAATAAACACGTCTTGTGTCTACTTACCTTAGTGTTGGCACTCTGAGCCCCCCCAGTGCACGGATAAAATGGACTTTTTGGCCAAAACGCAATCTTTTTCACAAGAAAAAAAAAAACAGGATTTGCACCCTCTACCAATATTGCCAATATAAAACTTCCATTGGAAATATTCTTCGTTCAGTGAAAAAAAAAAAAAATCACGTTGTGGCCAAAAAGTCAATTTTATCTGTGGGGCCCCCACCCCACAGCTCAGAGTGCTAACACTAAGCTAAGTAGGCTTTTTAATGACACAAGACGTGTTTATATTTGAAAATGGAATGTTTATGTACACGTTATTTATGCAAATGTAGCGATTCGTGGAAAAACTGGATTAAGTCGCTGCATGGCGCTTGTGAAGTACGAGCGTCATGCAATACATAGTCTGGCCTTTTCTTATTATGTTGCCCCCTAGCCCCGATACATTCCCTCGATACTCTACGCTCACTCTGTAGCTCCGAGATGAGGTCACGTGTAAGGCTTATTTTTTCGTCGCCATGTTGCCGCACATTACTGCCCCTCTGCTCAGATTCTATGCATGCAACATATTGGTGACAAAGGCAATGCAACTGAACAATCTGACCAGAGGGGGCACTAATGTGCGGCAACATGGCGACAAAAACATAAAAGTTTCTGACAAAAGCAGTGTTTCATGCAAACAGTACGACATGCGAAGACATTTGAGACAGCATAATATAAAAACAACATTCGCCCCCTCTGCTCAGATTCTATGCATGCAACATATTGGTGACAAAGGCAATGCAACTGAACAATCTGACCAGAGGGGGCACTAATGTGCGGCAACATGGCGACAAAAACATAAAAGTTTCTGACAAAAGCAGCGATTTAAGTTGTTTTTTTCCCCGGCCCTACATAATGGTAATCTAGTTACAAGTGCGTAGGGGCCTTTAGTTATTGGATTACATGTTCAGAAACAGGTAAGAATCGTGTATTGTGGAAACCATGCGCCGTGTCTGAACGGCGATATCAAAGCCTTACACGTGACCTCATCTCGGAGTTACAAAGTGAGCGTAGAGTATTGACGGAACGTATCGGGGCGAGTTGCCCCCGCGACCCGACCACAGATAAGCGGCTGAACAAGACATACCTGCAGTGTGTAGTTTGGTGCTGCGTAGCGTCTCTATCTCGCTCTGGAAAAGGTTGCAGATGAACTCTTGCAGCGCTCTGAAACGCTCCAACACAAACACTCTGACGCTAACCTCCACACTGCAAACATCAGCAGCCAAAACACACAAGATCTGCTCTGCCGCTGACGCGAGGTGTTCATTTATCTTCAACAGTACACAATCCATTGTTGTATTCCTTTATGGGACGCTTTAAGCGCCGTTCTGTTCGCTGTGAATGAAGATAATAACACGAAATGTGTGAAAACAGTAGAATGGAAAACGGAGAGAAAACAACCGCGAGTTGGAAATCCGCTGACAAAAAAGCCAAGGACCAATGATGAGGAAACAACGGTAAGACTTCCGGTGGCCGCGCTCTTCACAATAATAGTATCCGCTAAATAATAATAATAACCCGAAATCCTGAAGCACGTTAAAACAATAAATTAAGTACCCTAGTAGGCTATGTAGACAAACAAAATGCAATACAGAGTGTTTCTGTGCATTTGTATTTTGACATTAACCAATTATTTTCTGGTAAATGGATGTTTGGAGTTAGACGGAGTTGAAAACATATATGTATACTTCCGGGTCAATGTAATAGAGCTGCGCAGTGACGTCAACGCCCCTGTTCCGGAAGTCTTTTCCCAATTCATTTTTCTCATAGACTTTTCGAAAATAATTTATATCAAGACGATTACGCCGCGGACAAAGCCAACTCGAGTCGTGACGAATCATGATGACACACACAAACTTTTGGGACAATAAAATAATTTCTAAGATGAAAAACGAAACAAAAAGTCGTATCATGCCGTTTTCTACTTCTTCCCAATTATATATTATATGACGATATTGTGTTTGTTGTCATGATTTGTCATTCTTCTGACCATTTCAGAAGTTTAAGAAATGATCATATATAATGAACATATAAAACAATTCTAATATTGTGAAAATCGGACATTAACTGGCTAGCATACTGTTCTGGGAGGTCCCAAATAGATGACCCCCCCAGAAATGGGTCGGGGGTGGGAAAATTTGCACCCCCTCATTTTTCCATAGTTTGGACCCTATAGAGCCAAGATATGCAAAAATAAATACATTTTAGCACAAAAATCCTACGGGAGCTGTTTTTTTTTTTTTTTTTTTTTTTTTTTTTTTTTTTTTACATATCAAACCACACTATAAGGTAAGGGGGCTAGGATAAAACCTCCGGTGCCTCGTCCTTCAGAATAAAATAAGCCTGCTGTGTTTTCGAATAGATAGGATTGTTCCCTAATGATTTCGGACAGTATTCCCTATATGGGGAGCACCGAGTCTGACAGTAGAGGGTGCTAAAGGTTAATGCGCTAGTTTTACCAACATAAGAACTGTCTGAAAAATAAACACATGATCCCGACATATGGATATGAAGAATAAACTGGCTATAATAAAGAAACAAATGTGAGTAAAAAACACTTTCACTGACCATTAATTTATTTCAATAGTTTAATCACTTAAAATGGTATCTAATCAACAGCATCAATGATGCATAAGTGTGTCAGAGGCTTGAAGATGGAGTGCCATGAATTTTTTCTACCCTAAAACATGATCATCAGGTATTAATGTTATATGAAAAGTAAGATTTTATTTTCCCAAAAAGTGTACAGTGTTTGTTAAACTGTCATTTTTTATGATTCCACCCTACCAGTTCATTAAGTATGCCTGGTTTGCCTGGTGGGTGGTGATGTGTGGAGATCCACCTGAACTGAAGCCACGCCCACAGCTTCAGTTACATGACAAAGGGGGAGGAGTTAGGGGAGGGGCTGAACTTGTGATGTCACTATATTGAAGTTTTTTTCATTGGCACATTTTGACTGGAAAGGTTCAGCCCCCAGGAAGAAACCCTAAATACAAAGAGAAGACATCATTGCACATAAAAAACACACCAAGGGGTCTATTTACATACTGTCACCTCTTAAACATGAACAAAATTGGGGAAAAATTACAAAAATCACGGCACCCTCTCTTTAATATGGCAGTTTGTCACGTTCAGTAGATCTCATGATTTGTTGTGGCCAGATACAAGTTCTTGGGGTCTATTAGGCTAGAAGTAATTTCTTTCTTTTTGTGTAAAATAAAATATACAAAAGTGACTAAAACTAAAGAAAGCAGCAAATGTAAAACAATTAACACCCGTATTTTATTGTGTCTAATATCATAGAGCCTTTAGTTAAAAACAAAAAGGTTGTCATTTTGTTATCCTGTTGTTAAAATCACCTATTTATCTTTCAAAAAATGCATTTTTTGTGTCAATAGTTTGATGACACACACTTTCACAGTCACAAAAATAGAGAAAGCCAGGTGCTCACAGGAGATGCAAAAAGTTACAATATATAAAAATGATATAAAATGCCACTCGTGCTTCAAAGATCCAAAGGGACTGGACAGTGAAAAAAAGCAAGGCACTCAAAGTGCACTAGCCCTGATGAAGACTTTTATATATATATTTTTTTACAAAATAACTGAAACACCTTTTTTAAACTAATTTAACTGCAAATAAAAAATGGTGTGGAAGTCTCCTTTAAAGGGTAGGAACTGTTCTTCCCTAATTTCCCTGCCCTACCTATTTGTATGATATGAATAAAAAAAAAAAACAGTGATATGCTGTCTGTAGACGTCCTCTGAAACCTACACTTGTATTTACAATGACATTGTCAGACATCATATGGCCTAAATGTGTTAAAGCCCTCATTCCATTCCTTCATTTCAGACCATGGTGTTGAGTGAACTCTCCAGACTCCGCGATTATCCATATTAAACAGGAGCTTGAAGGCCACAGACATCACGGCACGTTTGATGTTCTCTCCCTTTCTTTCACGTTATTTTCTGTTCGGTTGTAGAGCTAGCTGCTACAATAATACTACAGAAAGTGTGGACTTTTCCGTCAGGTTTGAGTTTTAACCACATGAACTCATTCTTATTCTGAGTAGAACATTCGCTGAAAATAACTGAATTACAACATTGGTCGATGTTTTGTGTAGGACATTCCTGAGCTGTGTGAGCACACAGGCACACGTTAGAGCGAACAATGGTTTCATGACTCAAACAAAAGTAGTAACTAAACCTAGCAATTGGTCTGTAATGCGGATGTCTGTGTGTGAACCAATGACTACCCCGTAGATGTCGTCGCTTCCCATCCTTGAAATGTTGTTTAACTTGAAACAGTCCTTGGTCTCGACTGCACATGTCTGTTTCCTTCCATGAACCAAAGTGAACTCCACCGTAGGTATCATCACTTCCGATCCTCTTTAAATAGTCCTCGACTGCATCTATGTAGGTTTCCCCCCTGCATGTTTCCTCCTCACGTTTGTGCAGATGATCCCTTTGCCCAAGTTTTTTGCACAGCATGTACAAGTAAAGGGTTTTTTCTCCTGTATGCACCCTCATGTGTGTTTTGACATAGCCCTGCTGACTAAAACCTTTTCCACAAACTTCTCACCTGTATGGATCCTCATGTGTGTTTGTAAAACGAACTTGAAAGGGAATTTCTTTCCACAAACAGTACAACTAAAGGGGTTTCCCCTGAATGTGTCTTCATTGTGAATCATAATTTCCCTTCAGGCTCTTTTCACAAATTACAAACCTTTTCTCTGAATGCGTTTGAAAGTGTTTTTTTGTTTCTTTTTTTTAAATGACATGAGTGATTAAAGCTTTTGCCACACACTGTACATGCAAAGGGATTTTCTCTTGTATGAGTTCTCATCTGGAACTGCAGATTCTCGTTTGTCACAACTGTACAAGCGCATGTTTTTTTTTTCCCTTTATGGGTCCTCATGAGCATGTTTAAATTACTCTTTTGGTAAAATTATTGCCCACAAACCTCACAAGTAAAGGGCCTTTCCCATGTTAGGCATCATGTGTAGCTTTAGACTAACCTTGTTAATATAGCATTTTCTACAAACCTCACAAGTGAACGGACCTCATGAGACCTCATGTGTATGTTTAGATACCAATGGTCGTGATAGCCTTTGCCACAAACCTCACAAGTACAGCGCTTTACCCCTGTATGAGACACCATATGTCGTTTTAGTTAAATCTTGCGACTATAGCATTTGCCACAAACATCACAAGTAAAGGGTGCTCGTTTAGTTTTAGTGTCTTCTTTAACATCAAACCTTTGACTACTGCCTTGGCCAGAAATAGTACAATGGAAGCTCTTCTTCCCTCTGTGTCTTTGTTTGGCTGATTTTAGATCCTGGGACAGCGTCTTGCCCAAAGACAATCTTTGCCCATTCACATTGTGTGACTGCAGTGTGTCTAAAGCACTAATTTAATTATTAACAATTTGTTGATTTGAAAAAAGTACTTCATTATTCTCTCCATCATACAGCAGTAGAGATAGCTAGGGTAGCTGTGATATGTATTAAATTTGAAAAGACAGAAAGAAGAAATAATCAATACTACTGTAGTACCATCATTTATTTTACTGAAAATTGATTTAATTTGGCAAGCTAGAAGATTGTTCACGTCCAGTTGCAAATTGCAGAACTGGGCTGTTTTATAATGGTCTTTTGCAGGATGCTAAGGAGCAATATTTGTTTATTATTCTAGTGTCAACATTGATTCAATCTAGTGCTTCACTGCCACCCGCTTTGACTGTTATCAAGCGATATGTCCAGGAGGTTGCTTATCAAGTTGATTTTCTTGACCTGCATTGATAAGATGAAAACCTAGAAATCAGTGTGGGCGGTTGGACCCCCTGATTGAAGCCCTGTGTCAGCAGAGCAATATGCTTGTGGTTATGGTTAGGGTTAGAGGAGTACAGTCCTTTCAGTAGAAATTCACCAAAACTACTGGAATAAAGTCGGCGAATGTGTGTTAAAACGGACTGCATCGAGACATGCTCGCGGTCAGGGCTGAGGACGCTTATAAACACAACTGGCAGACAGCATGTGACAAGACATGACAAGGTCAGCATAATAAGCAACCTGACTTGATTTTCACCACGGGATTGATAGAAACTGATTGAAGGTGTAGATTAATGTGGCACTGACTATCACTGTGATCTAATCATGAACATGCCATTCAGAATCTAGTATTGCGAAGAAGCATTTTAGAACATGGGTCAACTAATATCTGTGTCTGCATGTTGAACACTGTCAAACTACAAATAAGTGGGTTTTATCTGTGTGTTTTCTTCTCATGTGTCTAAGTAGATTGCCACTTTGCCCAAATTGTGCAGCACACAATGTACACGTAAAGGGTTTTTTTCCTGTGTGAACCAGCATGTGTTTCTTTACACTATCCTTCCGACTAAACTTTTTTCCACAAACCACACAGTTATAGGGCTTCTCGCCTGTATGCGTCGTCATGTGAAGCCGTAAACCAAGCTTGTCACGAAAGTCTTTTCCACAAACCGTACAACTAAAGGGCTTTTCCCCTGTATGCATCATCATGTGGTACTTCAGATCCCCCTTGATAGCTTTGCCACAAATTTCACAAATGCACTTTTGCTCTCCCTCGTGAATAAACCGCATGTGTCTTTTTAGATGACCTGGTTGATTAAAGCTTTTGTCACACACCGTACATGCAAAGGGCTTTTCTCCTGTATGAGTTCTCATGTGCAACTGTAGATTGCCTATTTGACTAAAGCCTTTGCCACAAACGGTACAAGTGAATGGTTTTTCCCCTGTATGGGTCTTCATGTGCATGTTTAAGGTACTCTTCAGGGAACAGCATTTTCCACAAACCTCACAAGTAAAGGGCTTTACGCCTGTATGCAACCTCATGTGTATGTTTAAATAGTGCTTGTTGCAATAGCCTTTGCCACAAACCTCACAAGTAAAGGGCTTTTTTCCTGTATGAGTTTTCATGTGCATATTCAGATTGCCCATGTGACTAAAGCCTTTGCCACAAACGCTACAAGTGAATGGTTTTTCCCCTGTATGGGTCATCATGTGCGAGTTTAAATGACTCTTTTGGGAAAAACATTTCCCACAAACCTGACAAATAAAGGGTTTCTCCCCAGTGTGAGAAATCATGTGTAGCTTTAGGCTACTCTTATAACTATAGCATTTTCCACAAACCTCACAAGTAAAGGGTCTTCCCACTGTATGAGACACCATATGTAGTTTAAGAACACTCTTGCGACTATAGCCTTTGCCACAAACCTCACAAGTAACGGGCTTTTCTCCTCTATGAGTTCTCATGTGCAACTGCAGATTGCCTCTTTGACTAAAGCCTTTGCCACAAACGCTACAAGTGAATGGTTTTTCCCCTGTATGCAACCTCATGTGTATGTTTAAATACTGCTTGTTGCAATAGCCTTTGCCACAAACCTCACAAGTAACGGGCTTTTCTCCTGTATGAGTTCTCATGTGCAACTGCAGAATGCCTATTTGACTAAAGCCTTTGCCACAAACGCTACAAGTGAATGGTTTTTCCCCTGTATGGGTCCTCATGTGCGTGTTTAAATGACTCTTTAGGGAAAAACATTTCCCACAAACCTGACAAATAAAGGGTTTCTCCCCAGTGTGAGACACCATATGTAGTTTAAGAGTACTCTTGCGACTATAGCATTTTCCACAAATCTCACAAGTACAGCGCTTTACCCCTGTATGAGACACCTGTAGTTTAAGATCACTCTTGTGACTACTGCCTTTGCCAGAAATAGTACAACAAACACCCTTTTTCCCTGTGTGACTTTGTTTTGCTGATTTTAAGTCCAGGGACAGTGTCCTGCTCAACGACAGTTTGTGCCCTCCCACATCATGCATCTTTTGTGATTGCAGTGTGTTTAAAGCTAAATGCCCCTCCCTGGTGTCCTCCCAATCATCATCGATATCTTCAGTGTCAGATTCAGAACTGTGTGAAGAGAGGAGCTGGTCTTCAGCGGTTGGTTGTGATTTTTCACAGTCCTCGACATCAGTTTGTGGTTGCCTGTGTTCAGTTGAGGTGCTGGCTACAGGCTCTGTCTCTTTGCCATCGCCTTTAATTTCCACTGCAAAAAATAAATGAATAAATAAATTCAGTAGGGCCTCGACTTTAACGCAGAACATAATTGCAGGACGCTGTCACTAGAGGAGTTTCAGACCAGCAAATCCATAGCACATAATAGGGACTTTAAGAAATCCGTCGACACAGCGAGAGCGTAGGCGTGCTCCGTCGCAGTCGGCACAGAAACCAACATAGTTAAGAAAACAGGCGACGCCGACGGGGTCCACCTCTTCCACTGGCGTCTCTGTTTTCCATGGGTGATGCTCCTCTACAGTGTAGCTCTCGTACATGTTGTTAACAAGACGCCAAAAACTGCTTCTTGCTGTGAGAGGAGGGGCTCCGACGGCCGTGAGGCACTGACGTTGGCGTCAGTGCCTCACGGCCCTGAGGCACTGACACATCACAACAAACTTTGTTTGTTGTGATGTGGAGTTAAAGTGAATGTGCTTTGCAGGAGCCCTCAGACTCTGATGCATTCTGTAACCCCATCCCAGTAAATAAAACATTAGATACCCATCCTGAATACCTCCACTACAGGTTTAAACCACAGTAAATAAAACACTACATACCCATCCTGAATAACTCCACTACAGGTTTAAACCACAGTAAATAAAACACTACATACCCATCCTGAATAACTCCACTACAGGTTTAAACCACAGTAAATAAAACACTACATACCCATCCTGAATAACTCCACTACAGGTTCCAGCTCTGGGTCCAACAATCCACGTCGATGTGCCTCTGCCAACATCGGATGTCTTCTGGGGACCAGTCCTCTGGATACTGTAGACCTCTGCCTGTGGTGTTCTGGAGAAGGAAATAAAAGGGTTAGCATCCTGCAAACTCAAAGTAGTAGTTGATCCAAACATTGCGTGGAATTCTCAAACACTATAGACCTGCGCAGTGACGTCACCGCCCCTGTTCCAGAAATGGATTCCCCATTCATTTTTCTCATAGACTTTTTGAAAATAATTTATATAAAGACGATTACGCCGGACAAAGCCAACTCGAGTCGTGACGAATCATGATGACACACACAAACTTTTTTGGAACAATCAAATCATTTCTAAGATGAAAAACGAAACAAAAAGTCTTGTATCATGCCGTTTTCTACTTCTTCCTAATTATATATTATATGACGATATTGTGTTTGTTGTCATGATTTGTCACGACCCGAGTTGGCTTTGGCCGCGGCGCAATCTTGTTTTTATTAACCATTTTCGAAAAGTCTATGAGGAAAATGAATGAGGAATCCACTAGTGGAACAGGGCTGGTGACGTCACTGCGCAGGTCTATAGTGTAGCCAGGTATAGTGTAAGGCAGTGGTCTCAAACTGCCGGACAGCGGTTTTGTGCCCCCCCTCACCTTAATATGAACTTTTAATGTTAGTGCGGCACCCCAAGTTTCCCCCATCAAATGCCGACCAGGCAACCAAAAGTATTTGCGGGAGAACGGTCTGTTACTATTGACTGCTGATTACTCAGATCCTGTTTAAAGCCCGCCTACTGGCTTTGCCATTTACACAGAATAGCAAAGAGGAACCGGATCTGCACCCTGGAACACGCCCCTCCCCCCTGCGCAGTTTAGTTCATTCTGATTTGTCGCCGAACTGTCAGTCTGAGAACATGCAGTGGTGTGATTGGCTGCAGTACGGGGGAGATCCTATCAAGTTGTCGTATCTGTCCACCGTGTTACAAAAACACGTGTGAAGAAAACTTTGCATTATACCGAGGACTGCGTTCGGTCCAGGGATGATAAATAATGATAGCGGAGCCGTTTTCCATTGCCCGATACGGGCGGATGTATGGCCTATAAAGCAGCACGTCGAGTTGTGGTAAGTAGCCTAAAAGCTGTTGTGTTGTGTTGTTGTCCTCCTTGCCCCGTAAAGTGAACGGTGTCGCGTTGCTCTGTCTGGACTCCAGGCTTATAGCTACTCTACACAGGCTGCGCTAGGTAGAATCATGGCCATCTCGTAGAAGAGTTGCGACATTGTGGGGTCAGAAACCCAGCGTGCTGAATAGGGATTTGAAAATACATAGTTTTCAAAGCCTCGTTGCGTGGCTGTGCAGACAGCCTTGTCATCGAAGATGAGAGATTGCGCAACGGGGATATAGTTTTCAAAGAGGCTAACGCAAATAAATGAAAGCCTTTTTAGACACGTGTAAAACATGACTATTGGGAACTATTGGGAAATCAATGCTGCTTAAGTTGTGGTTTGATGGTCATTCAGTCACGTTTGCAAGATAGTTTCTCAGTGACACAGACAGACAAACTATATTTTTGCTTTTATTTATTTCGAGGCAGTGCTTTGTAGTGGCTGTATAAGTTTAAAATTGCTGCTTTGTTGGGAGGAATATACAACGTACATTGATTAAATAAACATTTCGTTATTGGTTCCTTATATTGGTTGTAATTAATGCCATCACAAGCAAATCAGAGCCCCTGTATTGGTAGGTTGGCTGGTCCAGTTATTTTGTCCTGGTGTATTGTTTGTAGGTTCTATTGTCCAGTAAATTGTTCATATAATAGTGTTCAATTATAGTTATTACCATTATAGTCCTATTATGTGCTACTGATTGAAACAGATAGCACAGTGGTATATGAAGATGAAGGAAGGAATAGAAATGCTATTATACTGTAGAAATGTTATTTGTGTCATTTTGTGTGACAAACACTGCATATGCACACACTGTTTATCCCACATTGGTGAGTTTGAATCTGGTCGCCTACCTATAACCCTATTTAAATTTAAGTGAAATGAACGTGAAAATGGATGGAAAAAATAGGCTTGAAACAGCAAAAAAAAAGTTTGTCCATGTGACGCGCTGCGACTGCGGCCCGGCCTCATCCAGGCTCTGCTTCTAGTGGCCCCAAGGCAAATTGAGTTTGAGACCCCTGGTGTAAGGCTTCTCATTGGCTGCTAGGCGGCCAATCAGGTCTGGGGCCTGGTATGTAGGCTAAAAGCCTACACCACCATACCTGGGCCTGGGGCTTACCAAATAATTATCCATAATAATTAAAACCTGCAATTCAAAAAGTCCAGAAATCACCTGACCCGCCAATTAAAAATGTTATTGTACTCCCCTGATTTCTTCACGAGTTGAAGCTCTTGATAGCTGGATTTAATTATTATGAGTAATTATTTGGTAAGCCCAGGCTCAGGACAGGTCGGGTGGTACAGGCTTTTGGCTTACCACAAGGCCCCAGATCTGATTTGCTGCCATGCAGCCAATGAGCACGGCCCCAGACCTGATTTGCTGCCATGCAGCCAATGAGCACGGCCCCAGACCTGATTTGCTGCCATGCAGCCAATGAGAAGACTTACGCTATAACTGGCTACACCATAGTGTTCGAGAATACCAGCCAATTACTGTTTGGCAACTGTGGTTCAAGAGGTAAAGCAGATCGTCCAATCATCCGTGGGTCGAATCCCGGCTCCACCCCTCTACAGGTCGAAGTGTCCTTGGGCAAGACACTGAATCCCCCAATGAACCATATGCGGCCAAACACTTCCTGGTTGTGTTGGTGGTACGGGATCCTTCCTGTTGGCAGACTCCCATTCACTTTGCATGTATTGGTTGTGAATTTCTAGGAATAAAGTTCAGTTCTTTAAACCACACTTTTTCATTTGATAATACCATTTCCTAGTTATTCATGGTTTGTATTATTTGTGGTGTGCTATTGACATGATCACATGAGTTAGAAATGTCTAAAATCTTCAGTTAAAACCGGGAGTTTTTCATGGATTTATCCATGTGTTGCCATATTCACTTTTTTATAAGCAAGCCTTTCCAGTAAAGTTGCTTGAAAATAATGGTAGTTTACTAGTTACTAGCTGCATGTTTTATTTAAGCCTGTTCCCTAATGTTGCTTAAACCTGTGATTCTCCTCAAACATCCAGGGACCCCCATGTACACTATCTGTACACACAGACCCCAGATGAAAAACAAATCTCAAGTTCTTAAAGAAAGTCTTAAAGAGTAATATAGTAGCTCATTTGGTTTTCATAGTCCAGGTCCAGGTATTTTCAATAGGTGTTCCATGGACCACTTGTGGTCCATTTTTCTTCCATAGAACAGCACACTAAAGCTTTGTGCAATGTACAGTAAGCATGCCAACGTTGTCAGTTACTGAAAGTCTGATTGAGGATAAGAAAATCCACAGAAATGGGTGTTAGAATCTCAAGAAAGCTTGCCTGATTTTATCATAATTACATCACTGTGGGAATAATAATGCCATATGTCTACACTATCATTAGGCTACTGTATATCGCATAACCTAAGTTTTAATGGAAGGTTGAATAAAGTAGAACAATAGAACCGTTAGGTAGGCGCACTCTACTCAGAGTCCAACTTGTATTCTCAATGGCTGATGGGAGCAGATTCTTGCAGATCAATGTAGAGAGAAAATATCCGCACTCGCATATAGTTCATGAGTTTTCTTTTATTTCATTTCTCTATGAAACTCTGAAATGAAATAAAAGAAAACTCATGAACTATATGTGAGAGCGGATATTTTCTCTCTAGGTTGAATAAAGTAACAGAATGGATTTAGGGTAACTGTGGTGGTCCCCATGTTGATTTTAAGTCAGGTTGGTGGTCCCTGGTTCACAATCAGTTGAAACCCCATGTCATAGACCATGGTTGCTTATTTCTCTCACACAATCTGGAACAATGTACTTGCTCCGGTGTTGCCAGATTGTGTGAGAGAGATAAGCAATCAGTCAATCATGAGCTATACATACACTGTACATTACATATTATGCATTATACTCTAAGACTATACATTGGCAGCTACTTGAGAATAGCAGATCTGAAAGCTCAAAGTGTGGCACTGTGATCTGATAGATGTGATATTTTCCAAAATAATTCTTGTTTTATACAGATGAAAAATAAAAACCTGGCTGGCACAAAAAAAAATTACAGATGGGGATCTGTGTGCAGTGTGCACAGATGCATGGAACATGGGGGCCCTTTGACTCATTGTTCATTTGAGCAGAATCACAGACATGGAACTAGCCTTAAAAATCTACCTAGTAAACTGTCATTATTTGCAAGCAAATTTACTGAAAAGGGTTGCTTATAAAAAGCGGACATGGCAACACTTGGAGAAATCCAAGTACTCATGATTTTAACTGAGGATTTTAGACATCTCTCACTCATGTGATCATGTCAACAGCACACCACAAATAATACAAACTATGAAGAACTGGGAAATGGTATTATTAAATGAAAAAGTGTGGGTTAAAGAACTGCTGCTACCATCAGCAGATATACCAAGGAATGAACAGTGATTTCAGTATGCTACGAAACACAAAAGCAACACTGAGATACTGGGGTCCACTTCGTGGACTGCTTGGTCCCTTAATAATACCATGAACAGAAACTCAGTCACCTTTATGCTTCTCGGGTTGCATCGCCACAGACATGGGATTCTTTCTGGGACGTCCACGGCCACGCTTCTGAGGGTTGACCACCCTGTGTTGGATCTTCGTATGGGAGGCATCTGTGGGTGAGAGAGAGAGAGGGACTTCATTCTTCATTCTTTAGTTTGGGGGTATGTGGCTCAAATTCCGAATTCCGAATATATAGTGGGACCTGGTATCAAAAAGGTTGAAAAACACTGGGGAAAAAAAACAACTGGACCACTTTTTTGGGGGGGGGGAATAAATCAACTGCAAATAAAAAGAACGCCTTCTGGGGTGGAATTCTACTTGGAGATATAATACAAATAATGCAAATAAAATCAAATTAAAAACGCAAATTAAAAATAATGTCTATAGCAGGGGTGGCCAACCCGTGGCTCGCGAGCCGCATGCGGCTCTTCAGCTGGTTACATGTGGCTCTTAAGGGGCTTCCACATGAAACCTTTTTTTTAAAACCAGGGCCCACCATTTATTCAGAATTTGAGCCATGGACTACCATTTGATGACATTTCAGCTCCACCGACCCCAAAGCTAAAGATTTTGTTTACTTTTGTCAACAATTCCAGGCTGGATTTCAGAGAAAACAAAACAATCCAACATACAGATCAAAATGACCATTAATCTTCTACATTCTCTAGTTGTGTAGACTTGGGGCTAATTCACATGATGAATATTTTAACTCTTGAGAGTGTAAACATGAAACCAAATGGACCCGCAAGGGTCCATTTGGTTTCATGTTTACGCTCTCGAAGAGTTACATCTGGCAAACCAACTTTCCATCATTTAGCCTGGGGACCACCTGGAATCCTCTTTGATGTGGCTCTTTGCAGTAACACAATGAAAAACGTGGCTCTTAGTCTGTGACCGGTTGGCCACCCCTGGTCTATAGTGTTCTATAAATGTCCAGTCTGCCCCACCAAACACGATGGCAAACAATCCAAGATTTCAAAATTTAAAGTGCATATATTTAAAGTGATTTGATTACTACTGCTACTAACCAACTACAGCTGTGTCACCACTAAACCAACAGCATTTCATCATTGAAAACCGAAAACTCTCTGAGTCAGACCTTTAGGTTTATGCATACCGTGTGTCTGTTGCAACTTCAACAACAACACCTGGTGTTATTATTGATGTTTTACTTTAGTTTGCGACTACTGTCGCTTCGCACCACGCCGCACCCATACCATTTTCGGTTATAGAACTTTATAACCGAAAATGGTATGGGTGCGGCGTGGCGCGAAGCGACACGGGCGATGAAGCCGCCCCCCTACCATTTTCTCTTACCCCCCCAATTGGGAAATGTTACATCCGCCCCTGTTGGACACAGGACTGTCACCTTTACGCTTCTTAGGTCGGATGGCCTCAGGATACAGCGCAGGGGAGGTCAAACCAATGGGGTACTTTCTGGGACGACCACGACCACGCTTCTGAGGTTCTACTGCCATATTGGAGGTAACTGACAGAGAGAGAGAGAGAGAGAGAGAGAGAGAGAGAGAGAGAGAGAGAGAGAGAGAGAGAGAGACAGAGAGAGAGAGAGAGAGAGAGAGAGAGAGAGAGAGAGAGAGCGCAAGATATATGACCTATATAATAATATAGGTCAGTGGTTTTCAACCTTTTTGATCCCAGGCCCACTATTTATTTAGCATTTGAGCCACGGGCCAATATTTGAGGACAGACCCCAAAACTAAAGATTTCTGTTGATTTTTGTCCACAATTCCAGGCTGGAAAAACAGTCAAACATACAGATCAAAAGTGACCATTAATCTTCTACATTCTCTAGTTGTGTAGACTTAGGCTAATTGACATGATGGAATTTTTTAACTCTGGACTGCGTAAACATGAAATTTGTCCAGGCTGGTCTTGTCTACAATTCCAAAAGAAAACAGTCAAACATGCAGATCAAAATGACCATTTATCTTCTACATTCAGTCGTTGCGTAGGCTTAGGCGACAACAGATGCTGAATATTTGAACTCGAGAGTGAAGAATGAAACCAAATGGACCCGCAATAGTCCATTTGGTTTCATTTTCACGCTCTCAAAGAGTTTATACCTGGTTAACCAACTTTCCATAATGTCTACACCAGCAGCTCTCAGCTCTGAGCAGCCTGCAGCTTAACTTATTGTTGCTAACTAGTTCCAAGTCAGTCCGTCTTTTTTCCCTTGTTTGTATGTTATCCCTGAGATGTCACCTTGACTTGCGCAGAGCCATAGGGTATAGACAGAGTTACGACAACTCTGTCCACTTTATGGGGCCAGTCCAATGGTGGCTCTTCTACTTAAAGGTAGGGGAAGTGATTTCACTTTTGTCAGATATCACCCAAAAATATTTTTTTCTGTTAAAATGCTCTATTATAAGGTGTGGAAACCATATATGGAGTTCCCCCCTCCCCCACGTTAGCAGAGGAGCTAATAAAAGTTCCCCAGGTGGTAGCGAATTCTCCTCCAATCAGGATCGAGCAGCAGGCTCACATAGTGTAGCTACTGTTTGGCGCCCCTAGTGCACCAGGCTGGAACTGCAGGATGAATTTCAAATCACTTACCCTACCTTTAAGAAGTAGGCAGAAATACATTGGACTATCAGGCAACAGCCCAGCGCTAATGATCTTGGATCGCTTTATTTTATATCATTTTTAACAATACTACAAATAATATTTAAAAAATAAGTAAAGTGTTCCATTGCTACCTGGTTGCCACGTTGGGTCATCCTCTCCTCCCATCTCCTCATCTGTTTCTTGGCCTCGTCCTGCTCTCTCCTCCTCTTCCTCTGGTTCCTCTGGCAGAGGGGAGGGCACAGGGCTGTCACCTTTACGCTCCTTTGGTGGGATCATGGCCTCAGGCTGCAGCGCAGGAGAGGGCAGACACACGGGGTGCTGTCTGGGACGGCCGCGGCCACGGGTCTGAGGTTCCACCGTCATACTGGAGGTATCTGATTGGGAGATATGCAGGATTTAATATTATTCACACATGGTGCCAATGAATTGCAGAGGTCAATGATGGCCGTGAGGGAGCATGAATTAACTCCTCGGTAGCCATTTTGCCAGCCTGTAGCGCCGCCATTTGGTCCAGAGTGCCATTTATATGCATTAGGTAATTGATTGATTGATCTCAAAAACAGAAAATCACAAACAGCAGTGGTATACATTTTTTTCACACATATTTTCACACTTATTACATATTTAGAGATGTGTAACTAAAGGGTTAACATGGGAACAGCAGCAGCAACGCACTGCTGACCCCAGGTGGAGGAGCCTCACACCACAAGGTGCAAATATCACTGTGCAGTGCTCAAGCACTAATAGTGATTACAAGTGTCACCTGTATTCCAGGTTGGATCGCTACCATGCTGTCTTCCTGTCCTCTCTTCATCCTCTCCTGCAGTCTCCTCCCCTTCCTCTGGTTCCTCTTTCAAAGTGGAGGACACAGGACTGTCACATTCACTCCAGCTCGGACTGTCACCTTCGCACTCCTCGGTTTTGAATGCCGCCGACTGTAGCGCAGGGGAGGGCGGACACGGTTCCGCCTTCATGTGCTGTATTGTCATGCGTGAGGCATCTGTGTGTGAGAGAGAGAGAGAGACAGAGAGTATTTGCATTTAAGCTTCTATGAGTGATCCAGAATGCCGCAGCTCAGTTGGTCTTCGACCAGCCTAAATTCTCACAAAGGCCTTATATAAGCCTTATAGTCCGTGGGACGCCAGGAAAAATACCGCCATCAAAAGGGACAAGACATATGTGGTATCATTACGTTCGTATGACATCCAGGAATGCAAAAATGTGTGATAGCAGTTTCAGAAGAGTAGCTGAATACAGTTTTTTGGCATTTATATCTGATAAAATGTTGTAATAACTTCATAACTTGAAATGCATTGATTTTACACCCCATAAATGTATTGAACGTTAATATAAAGTTGAGCATTACGAACGATTTGGTACCAACTACATGTCTGTATCTCCTACGGTTCTCGAGATACAGCATATAGGTATGTTCACAGATTGCGGAGAGCAAGACATTTGTAACATTGATTTTTAAGTCAATCAAATGGTGATACAGGCATGAAAATTGGTACACACACTCTTTAAACCCCACTATTTCTAAAAGTTCTGCGTGCCCTGCAAAATTCCAAGATGGCAGCCCCCAAAATCCAAGATGTCCGTCCAAAAATGTGGTTTTTCATTCATAACTCGAAATACAAAGATCTTAAGCCCCATAAATGTATTGAACGTTAATATAAAGTTGGGCATTGCGGACATTTTGATACCAAGTACATGTCTCTATGTGCTACGGTTCTTGAGTTACAACATATACGTAGTGATGAGGCACCATAAGTGTAACATTTTGGCACGTTTCACTCTTTAACTCAAAGATCCCTTTATCACCATATCTTCTATTTTCAGGAAATGGACCTACATGTATCTGCTATCATAAACCACTTCAAGTTTTTCAATTGATGAAACAGGTCGGGAGTTATTAAGCCGATTGTGAAGGGCTGTTTCAGTGCTAAATTTGCTGCGTACATTCTGCGAATATAAGCCACCCAGAAATGTCTGTCTGTGCATCTGTCCTTCACAATAAGTGTATATGTGAAGTGGACGCACCAAGTGTACCATGTGTCATACTATAATTGTATAATGTGCAAAAATGCGTAATAGTGTAATATATGCAATAGTGTAATAGAGCTAATAGTGTAATATATGCAGTCTATAGCGGTATACTGTAATAGGGTAATGTATGTAATAAGTGCCACAGTGTAACATGTGTAACAGTGTAATAGGGTAATATGTGTAATAGTGTCATAGTGTAATATGTGTAATAGTGTAATATGTGTAATAGTGGCATAGTGTAACATGTGTAATAGGGTAATATGTTCAATAGTGTCATAGTGTAACATGTGTAATAGAGTAATAAGTGTAATAGTGTAATATTTTTGCATTAGAGTAATAGTGTATTAGTGTAATAGGAAATATGTGTAATAGTGTCAAAGTGTAATAGGGTAATATGTGTAATAGGGTGTCATGTGTAATAGTGTCATAGTGTAACATGTGTAATAGTGTAATAGGTTTATATGTGTAATAGTGGCATAGTGTAACATGTGTAATAGTGTCATAGTGTAACGTGTAATAGGGTAATAGTGTAATATATGCAATAGTGTAATAGGGCTAATAGTGTAATGTCTGTGCATTATGGTAATAGTGTAATATATTACTGTAATATTGGTATAGCATAATAGCGTAATATGTGTACTAGTGTCATATTGTGACATGTGTAATAGGCAAGTATGTGTATCATGTGTAATGGTGTAATAGGACAATTACACTAGACCACTATTCAATATATTACACTATTACCCTAATGCACATATATTTCACTATTACACCATTACATATATTACCCTATTACACTATTACATATATTACCCTATTACGCTGTTACACAATTGCATGTATTACACTATTACATGATTGCGTATATTTCACTATTACCCTAATGTACATATATTGCACTATTACACTATTACACATATTACCCTATTACACTATGACACTATTACACATATTTCCTATTACACTATTAGCCTAATGCACAAATATCACACTATTACACTTATTACGCTATTACACATGTTACACTATGACACTATTACACATATTACCCTATTACCCTATTATAGTCTTGGGCGGTATTGATTTTTTAATATCGGTATTGATAACGTGTTAATTAGCTCGATATTCGATATTACCGGTATTGAAAACTAGACGGCAATGGCGTGCAATCAGAGTCAGACACGTTCCACCAGTCACCTAGTTCTCAGAATTGCGACATTGAGGCATCAGAAACTGAGAGCTCTGCTGTTCAAGCAGCCTAAATAGGGACAAACCTGAGTTGGAAATACATTGTTTCCAAAAAACCTAGCCTAAATAAGGGCTATTTTAGGCATGTGTGTAACATGAAAATTGTTTGTATAGATACAATTAAAAGTTTCATTGCTCATATTTTAATAGAATATAGTATAATGTCGGTATTTGACGATATTCGGTATTCGATATTTTTTATAGATCCAACGATATTACTCGGTATTGATTTCCAATATCGCGATAAACGGTAATACCGGTATATTGCCCAAGACTACCCTATTACCCTATTACACATGTTACACTATGACACTATTACACATATTGCCCTATTACACTATTACACATATTAACCTATTACAGTATTACCCTATTACACTATTACATATATTACCCTATTACGCTGTTACACAATTGCATGTATTACACTATTACATGATTGCGTATATTGCACTATTACCCTAATGTACATATATTGCACTATTACACTATTACACATATTACCCTATTACACTATGACACTATTACACATATTTCCTATTACACTATTAGCCTAATGCACAAATATCACACTATTACACTTATTACCCTATTACACATGTTACACTATGACACTATTACACTATTACACATATTAACCTATTACAGTATTACACGTCACACTACGACACTATTACACATATTACCCTATTACACATGTTACACTATGACACTATTACACATATTACCCTATTACACATATTACCCTATTACAGTATTACACGTTACACTACAACACTATTACATATATTACCCACATTATACACATTATACTATGACACATGCTACACTTGGTGCGTCCGCTTCACATATACACTTATTGTGAAGGACAGATGCACAGACAGACATTTCTGGGTGGCTTATATTCGCAGAATGTACGCAGCAATTTTAGCACTGAAACAGCCCTTCACAATTGGCTTAATAACTCCCGACCCGTTTCATCAATTGAAAAACTTGAAGTGGTTTATGATAGCAGATACATGTAGGTCCATTTCCTGAAAATAGAATAAATGGTGATAAAGGGATCTTTGAGTTAAAGAGTGAAACATGCCAAAATGTTACACTTATGGTGCCACATCACTACGTATATGTTGTAACTCAAGAACCGTAGTACATACAGCCATGTACTTGGTATCAAAATGTCCGTAATGCCCGACTTTATATTAACGTTCAATACATTTATGGGGCTTAAGATCTTTGTAATTTGAGTTATGAAGGAAAAAACACATTTTTGGACGGACATCTTGGATTTTGGGGGGTGCCATCTTGGAATTTTGCAGGGCACGCAGTACTTTTAGAAATAGTGGGGTTTGAAGAGTGTGTGTACCAATTCTCATGCCTGTATCACCATCTGATTGACTTAAAAATCAATGTTACAAATGTCTTGCTCTCCTCCATCTGTGAATGTACCTATATACTGTATCTTGAGAACCGTAGGAGATACAGACATGTAGTTGGTACCAAATCGTTCGTAATGCTCAACTTTATATTAACGTTCAATACATTTATGGGGAATAAAATCAATGCATTTCAAGTTATGAAGTTATTACAACATTTTATCAGATATAAATGCCAAAAAACTGTATTCAGCTACTCTTCTGAAACTGCTATCACACATTTTTGCATTCCTGGATGTCAGACGAACGTAATGATACCACATATGTCTTGTCCCTTTTGATGGCGGTAAATTGCCATTTTTTGCCTGGCGTCCCACGGACTATTATGTAAGGGGACTATGTGCAGCATGCACCGCCCACTGCCACTGTATTAAAATACCGGGAGGGCGGAAATTATCGATTCGATTACCATAATTTCCGGATTATAAGCCGCTACTTTTTTCCACATGCTTTTGACCCTGCGGCTTATACAACGGTGCGGCCAATCTATGGGTTTTTACAGGTGTTTTTTTTTTTTAACAGGGGTTTTCAACAGGTGGTCCGGGGACCACCAGTGGTCCCTGAGAGGGTTCCAGATGGGCCCTCCAGAGTAAATGATGGAAAGTTGGTTAACCAGATGTAACTCTTTGAGAGCGTAAAAATGAAACCAAATGGACCCTTGCGGGTCCATTTGGTTTCATGTTTATACTCTCAAGAGTTATGATGTTCACCATGTAAATTAGCACCACTTAATTAATAATCACGGTCATTTTGATCTCTATGTTTTGCCTGTTTTGTTTGCGAAAATCCATCCTGGAATTGTAGCTCAAATGCTGAATAAATAGTGGGCCCTAGTATCAAAAGGGTTGAAAACCACTGCTCTAACATGAAGCTTGTTGTCTGGTGCGGCTTATACCTGCTCTCTCCTTGGGTTCTTCTGGCCGGTCACCTTCACTGGATGTCGGACCACTACAGTCGTGGTTCTCAGGTTGGATCGCCACAGACTGTAGTGCAGGGGAGGGCAGACACACAGGGTACTTTCTGGGACGGCCTCGCTTCTTAGGTTCCTTTTTGGGACGGCCACGCTTCTTCAGCTCCTTTCTGAGATGTCCACACTGCTGAGGTTTCTTTTTGGGACGGCCACGCTTCTGAGGTTCTGTCATACTGGAGGCATCTTAGAGAGAGAGAGAGAGAGAGAGAGAGAGAGAGAGAGAGAGAGAGAGAGAGAGAGAGAGAGAGAGAGAGAGAGAGAGAGAGATGAGTAGAGAGGTTACTGCTACTCATAGCACTTAGTTGACACTAAGGTCTCCAAGGTACTTGACCATCGGGCAAGTGCACGTCAGGTTCTACTTGCCCTCAGATTGCAGATGCATTTTATATTCTTTAAAACTTTCTATTCGCCATCAAAGACTATGTTTTGTTTAAGTCAAAATCAGCTACAGTAAATAATCAACTTGTAAATCAGTGGTTCCCATAGTGGTCACAGACTCAGACCGTGATGCCAGCAAAATGATATTTTGGAAAAACAACCAGATTTGCGCCCTCTACCGATATTGCCAATAGAAAAGTTCCATAGGAAATATTTTTCCTTCAGTGAAAAACGATCGCGTTCTGGCCAAAAAGTCCATTTTATCCGTGTGGTGGGGGGCTAAGAGTGTTTCCACTAAGGTAAGTAGGCTTTTTAATGACACAAGACGTGTTTATTTTGGTGAGTAGGTAAAACGTTCTTTATATATCCACTAGAGAAGAGAGGCTGGGCGGGTGCAGTAATGGCCGAATGCACGGAGACCAACAGAGCTCCAATGCAAGTCAGACTCAGAAGCAGTGGAGCTCTGGACCAGAGCTAGTTAATAACAATAACAACAACAGATGAATAGGGGAGTCTGGCCCTCCCTGACGAAGCTGTTGCCCCCGCGACCCGACCACAGATAAGCGGCTGAACAAGACATACCTGCAGTGTGTAGTTTGGTGCTGCGTAGCGTCTCTATCTCGCTCTGGAAAAGGTTGCAGATGAACTCTTGCAGCGCTCTGAAACGCTCCAACACAAACACTCTGACGCTAACCTCCACACTGCAAACATCAGCAGCCAAAACACACAAGATCTGCTCTGCCGCTGACGCGAGGTGTTCATTTATCTTCAACAGTACACAATCCATTGTTCTATTCCTTTATGGGACGCTTTAAGCGCCGTTCTGTTCGCTGTGAATGAAGATAATAACACGAAATGTGTGAAAACAGTAGAATGGAAAACGGAGAGAAAACAACCGCGAGTTGGAAATCCGATGACAAAAAAACACAAGGACCAATGATGAGGAAGCAACGGTAAGACTTCCGGTGGCCGCGCTCTTCACAATAATAGTATCCGCTAAATAATAATAATAACCCGAAAGAAGCACGTTAAAACAATAAATTAAGTACCCTAGTAGGCTATGTAGACAAACAAAATGCAATACAGAGTGTTTCTGTGCATTTGTATTTTGACATTAACCAATTATTTTCTGGTAAATGGATTGGAGTTAGGTTTGGAGTTAGACGGAGTTGAAAACATATATGTATACTTCCGGGTCAATGTAATAGAGCTGCGCAGTGACGTCAACGCCCCTGTTCCGGAAGTCTTTTCCCAATTCATTTTTCTCATAGACTTTTCGAAAATAATTTATATCAAGACGATTACGCCGCGGACAAAGCCAACTCGAGTCGTGACGAATCATGATGACACACACAAACTTTTGGGACAATAAAATAATTTCTAAGATGAAAAACGAAACAAAAAGTCTTGTATCATGCCGTTTTCTACTTCTTCCCAATTATATATTATATGACGATATTGTGTTTGTTGTCATGATTTGTCATTCTTCTGACCATTTCAGAAGTTTAAGAAATGATCTCAGAATGATATAAAACATATAAAACAATTCTAATATTGTGAAAATCGGACATTAACTGGCTAGCATACTGTTCTGGGAGGTCCCAAATAGATGACCCCCCCAGAAATGGGTCGGGGGTGGGAAAATTTGCACCCCCTCATTTTTCCATAGTTTGGACCCTATAGAGCCAAAATATGCAAAAAAAATAAATAATTTTTAGCAATAAAATCCTACGGGAGCTGTTTTTTTGACATATCAAACCATACTATAAGGTAAGGGGGCTAGGATAAAACCTCCGGTGGCCTCGTCCTTCAGAATAAAATAAGCCTGCTGTGTTTTCGAATTGATAGGATTGTTCCCTAATGATTTCGGACAGTATTCCCTATATGGGGAGCACCGAGTCTGACAGTAGAGGGTGCTATAGGTTAATGCGCTAGTTTTACCAACATAAGAACTGTCTGAAAAATAAACACATGATCCCGACATATGGATATGAAGAATAAACTGGCTATAATAAAGAAACAAATGTGAGTAAAAAACACTTTTACTGACCATTAATCCACTTCAATAGTTTAATCACTTAAAATGGTATCTAATCAACAGCATCAATGATGCATAAGTGTGTCAGAGGCTTAAAGATGGAGTGCCATGAATTTTTTCTACCCTAAAACATGATCATCAGGTATTAATGTTAATGAGTCTACTTTTTTCTGAGAGCGTTAATGTGAACCAAATGGACCCTACCGGGTCCATTTGTACGCTCTCAGAAAAAAAATTGAAAATGGGTGGAATTCCCCTTTAAGGGGCGTCCTCCCACTTCTAAACGTCTCACTACAAAACTGGCGAACAATTGCACTTTTACTCCAAAAACAAATATGGTGAGAAATAATTCAATCTTGTCCTGAGCGGTTCATAACAAGAGAGTAAGTCGTGCATACGGCTGAGTGAGGATTTCTGTAGTTATCCCGAGGACAGGCGCAGGGTGCACATTGTTTTCCTTGTAGACGTTTAGAATATGATCTATAAAAGACAATTATGCCACAGACAAAGACAGCTCGGGTCGTGACAAATCATGACAACACACACAATATTGCCATACAATATGTAAATAAATACAAAAACAGCAGGATACAACACTTTTTGGTTCGTTTTTCTTCTTTGAAATGATTTGATTGTCCCAAAAGATTGTGTGTGATGATTTGACACGACCCAAATTGTCTTTTCGAAAAGTCTATGAGAAAAAAAAAGTGAGTTGGGGATCCATTTCTGGAACAGGGTCGACATCACGAGGGGGTGGGGACTGCTCAGCTCTATAAGCAATCCTACAGTTTGGATTACCACACTCAAAGAGCAAACATACAAATTACATGTTTGTTCATTGGTATTTTTTTATTTATTTCAATTTTCAGTGAGATACGAGTGGTCATAAATTCAGCAAGCGATTTCACGACATCTGCTGGGCCACTTGTGCCATAGCGTGCTTTGTGCTTGTCAAACATCCTGGTCTCTAATGCGCATGTCTCTGTTTCCTCCCATTAACCAATGTAGACTCATAGATATGAGCTTCTGACGTTGTTCACGGCGGCCATCTTGTGAGAGTACTCAATACAGTATGCTCTATGGCAGCCCAAACAAAAACAGCTAGAACTCGCTCAAAACTTGACAGATTTACAAACGGAATGCTTTATTACGAACGTTAACAACGTGGTGATTTTTGCTTTTTTTTTTTCTAAAAACATCATATAACGGCTCATATTATGCGGACGTCTGACGTTTACAACAAACCAATCCGTTTGAAAATCGGTTGAAAAGTAAGCAAGTTATCATCATTTAAAAAGTAATCATGATAATCATACCAATCATGCCATTCAGAATCAAGTATTGCGAAGAAGCATTTTAGAACATGGGTCAAAAGTTTGTGTCTGCATGTTGGACACTGTCAAACTACAAGTTTGCAGGTTTTATCCCTGTGTGTTTTCTTCCCATATGTCTAAGTAGATGGCCTCTTCGCCCAAATTGTGCTGCACACAATGTACACGTAAAGGGTTTTTCTCCTGTGTGAACCAGCATGTGTTTGTCTACACTAGCCTTCTGATTAAATGTTTTGCCACAAACTACACAGTTATAGGGCCGCTTTAATCTAACCTTGTGACTAAATTCTTTTCCACAAGCAGTACAACTGAAGGGCTTTTCCCCTGAATGCGTCATCATGTGCGACTTCAGATCCCTCCTGAGAGCTTTGCCACAAATTTCACAAATGCACTTTTGCTCTTTGTGAATAATCCTCTTGTGTTTTTTTAGATCACTTGAGTGATTAAAGCTTTTGCCACACACTGTACATACAAAGGGCTTTTCTCCGGTATGAGTTCTCATGTGCAACTGCAGATTGCCTCTCTGACTAAAGCCTTTGCCACAAATGGTACAAGTGCATGTTTTTTTCCCCTGTATGGGTCCTCATGTGCGTGTATAAATTACCCTTTTGGGAAAAACATTTCCCACAAAGCTCACAAGTAAAGGATCTTGTGTGAGACACCATGTGTCGCTTTAGAGTATTCTCAGTACTATAGCATCTTCCACAAACCTCACAAGTAAAGGGCTTTACCCCTGTATGAGACCTCATGTGTATGTTTAAATATTGCTTGTTATAGCCTTTGCCACAAACCTCACAAGTACAGCGCTTTACCCCTGTATGAGACACCATATGTAGTTTAAGATTACTCTTGTAACAATAGCATTTGCCACAAACCTCACAAGTAAAGGGTCTTTCCCCTGTATGAGACACCATATGTTGTTCAAGTTGACTCTTGCGCCTATAGCATTTGCCACAAACCTCACAAGCAATGGGTGCTCTTTTAGTTTGAGTGTCTTCTTTAACATCACACTTTTGTCTACTGCCTTTGCCAGAAATAGTACAACGGGAGCTCTTCTTCCCTGCGCGTCTTCGTTTGACTGATTTTACATCCTGGGACAGCGTCTTGCTCAAAGACAATCTTTGCCCTTCCACATGTGTCTTTTGTGACTGCAGTGTGTCTAAAGCTAAATGGCCCTCCCTGGTGTCCTCCCAATTCTCATCAATATCTTCAGTGTCAGATCCAGAACTGTGTGAAGAGAGGAGCTGGTCGTCAGCAGTTGGTTGTGATGTCCCACAATCCTCGACATCAGTTTGTGGTTGCATGTGCTCAGTTGGGGTTCTGGCTACAGGCTCTGTGTCATCACCATCTTTGCTTTTCACTGTAAAAAAAAAAAAAAAAAAAAAAAAACAAACATCAATTTTTAGATTGTTTTTTCAATGTTCCATGCAACTCTTTCTGCCATATAGCTGTGGGTGGGTGAGGAAGATATCAATGTCTTGTAGCTTCTACAAGAATCAACATTTAGCTTAAATCTTTACAGCAAAAGTATCAATAACAGGGTCTTGTTCACAAGTGAGGAGAATACAGAGATCAAATTCTTCTATTACCACCGCGTCACAACGTTGGTGCGTTATCCAAACAATGTATCACATCAAAAAAGGGAGGTGGGTCGCACGACAGGTTGCAACCTGTCGTGCGAATACAGAGATCAGCCAGAGAATCAGAGTGGCAGGGGGTGGTACTGCAGTCACTGTACTGCACTGTTGTGACGAAAAGAGAGTTGAGCCGGTTGAGGAGTTGAGAAGGCAAAGCTCTCTGTCTGCTGAGCAATCTTCGTTCCTGCTTCCACCTTTGGTCATCAAGTGAGAAGGAATCGCAAATAGAAGTGGCCAAATCCCCTAAGGTAGGAAGTTCAGTCACGAGGAAGAGACTCACTGCTGCTTTGCTTAAAGAAGAGCCAGCTCAGGTGGTTCGGGCATCTGGTTAGGATGCCTCCTGAGCGTCTCCCTAGAGAGGTCCTCGATGAATGTGTCACTGGGACGAGACCCCGGGGCAGATGGAGGGATTACATCAGCTCTCTGGCCATGACCCGTCTCAGGATCAGAGGGGGGTCCGCCCGATTTGCCGACTACTCATTGTCTTGACACTCAATAGTCCGAAAAATTCGGAACATTGTCCGAAGTATTTACATTTTCTACCAACCTTCCGAAGGGACATTATCCCGAAGGATTTCGGGAAATAATTCTTCCGAACGGACAACATGCCGAACGGACAATATCCTGAAAGTGGGTAATATCGTGCGCTTTGTGTGTCTATGTCGTCTGGGTGCGCGCGTGCACGCACGTGTACGCGTGCGGCTTCATTGCCGTGGCATAGAGAATGAGGCAGAACACGACACCGTTGTCGTGTTTCGCGGTAAAAGAGTTAATGCACTACCAGTGTTGGTCAATATTACTTAGGAAAGTAACTTCTTTACTTTAATCGTTACCCCTTAGACAAAGTAATATAGTTACTTCACTTATTACTGTAACCGAAGTGTAATATATTACATAGTACGTTATTACTTTCCCAAATTCTCAACTCCCACCTTTGAAAAAATAGAGATGTACAACATAATCTGTTTAGCGAGCTCTTTTTAGAACTGAATCCAATTTATTGGAATAATAATAGTCTCCAATCCCACAAACTGCACCTGAAAACAAAGCCAACAAAATCCGACATTGTAAATGTCTCTTAGATAAAAAAAATAATAATAATAATAATAATAACAATAGTTTTTTGCGTTCACGGCAGGCATTTTCAATTCATATTGATAGGCTTTGTGTACGCAAGTAAGCCGGTGCACACACATTGTGCTTTTGCCATACCAAAATACGGCTAATGATCACAAATTAGTGCCTTTCGTGAACACGGCTGTGTTGACACTGTTTTATCAATGGGGGGCAGCAGAGATCTATGGTGTACACGGGCCATATTTTGTGTGCACGCCCAATACTTTAAGTACAGTCCAGCCTGCATGACCAATAATTTACACAAACATTTCTAGACTATAGTACAATCCAGCCAAGGCTGGTTCCCAAAGTGTGGTTCGGGACCTCTGGGAGACCAACTATGTACATGGGCCAGAGTTTGTGTGCACAAACAATAGTTTTACAAGAACATTTCAAGGTTATATTTCAGGACAGCCTCGTACAGCCACGGCTGGTTCCCAAAGTTTGGTTCGGAGACCTCTGGGAGTCCAACTATGTACAAAGGCCATAGTTTGTGTGCACGGCCAATACATTTACACAAACATTTCAATGCTATAGTACAATCCAGCCATGGCTGGTTCATAAAGTGTGGTGTGTTGACCTCCTGGGTTCCAACTATGTACACAGGACAGTGTTTGTGTGCACGACCAATAGTTTTACTTGAACATTTGTTGGTTATATTACAGGACAGCCAAGTACAGTCACGCCTGGTTCCCAAAGTGTGGTTCGGGGATCTCTGGGAATCAAACTATGTACATGGGCCAGAGTGTGTGTGCATGACAAATAGTCTTACAAGAACATTTCAAGGTTATGTTGCAGGACAGCCTCGTACAGCCACGGCTGGTTCCCAAAGTTTGGTTCGGAGACCTCTGGGAGTCCAACTATGTACAAAGGCCATAGTTTGTGTGCACGGCCAATACTTTTACACAAACATGTACACATGCCATAGTCTGTGTGCACAGCCAATACTTTTACATAAACATTTCAAGGCTATAGTACAATCTAGCCATGACTGATTCCCAAAGTGTGGTTCAGGGACCTCTGGGAATCCAACTATGTATATAGGCCATAGTTTGTGTCCACAGGCAATACCTTTACACAGACATTTCTTTAGTACAATCCAGCCATGTCTGGTTCCCAAAGTGGGGTTAAGGGATCCCTGGCAGTCCAATTATGTACACAAGCCATAGTCTGTTTGCACCTTTTACTCAAACTTTCAAGGCTATAATGCAATGCAGTGATGGATGGTTCCCAAAGTGTAGTTTGGGGACCTCTGGCATCCAACTACGTTACACAAGGCATAGTTTGTGTGCACAAACAATACTTTCACGTGAAAATTTATAGGCTATATTACTGAGGGTTAGGGTGGGGGGTGGGGGGCTATGTACACGAGCCATAGTTTGTGTGCATGACTAATATTTTTTGCCAACAGCTGATTCGATCTGGCTTACAGTATTAGCCAGGCTAACTCCAGGATCCTGCCAGCATTGTAGGTCCTTGCACATAGTAATAGTTTACACATGACTTTGTTTACAATAGTTTTACATGAATGTGTCCATGAATGTGTCCTTACTAGTCGATAGTCCGAAGGAGTTTAGGAGCCTGCCATGGCTGTACTGTACTATAGCCTAGAGATGTTCATTTAAAGCTATTATACACAGAGTCCCCCAAACCACACTTTGTCAACCAGACATGGCTCTACTAAAATGGACTGTATTATAGCCTAGAAATGTTCATGTAAAACCATTGGTCTTGCACACAAACTATTGCAATCCAACGGAATCTGAATCAGCGTTGAAAAGTAAGTCAGAAAACACTTCTTTCACGTTTCTGGTGTTTTTTTTTTTTAAGGATGTTTCATGACCTCCAGTCTTTTCCATGACCTTTAGGGGTTAACGGTGTCAGAAAAAAATCCGGACCAAGACCATCTGACCTGGCTATACTCCAACATAGATAGGGAGTTGGAATGGACTTTTTTTTTAAATCTCTAAAGGCGTTTTTATGGCCGTCAAAGTCCAAAAAATGCAAACGTACTTGGCCTCGCCCACAAGCATCAAAGGGGGGAGTAATGGAGGTGCACGCGTTCAGCTCGTAGAGACGCATGCGCTGATTTGTGTCAAACCGCTCAAAAGTTAGGTTTTTGACTTTGACGGGCTGTAGCACCGCCCCCAAAGGTCAACATCCGGGCTTTCTGAGTCCCTCTCGACGAGACGAACAGTTTGGTGTATGGCACTTGTTTGTGCGACACTTTCTTCATATCGATCTTCAACATTGATGGGGAGTTGGAACGGATTTTTAAAAAAAATCTCTAACAGCGTTTTTATGGCCGTCAAAGTCCAAAAAATGCAATTTGCTAAGTGGGCGTGGCGAAACGGTACTTTCCCGATGCCGGAGAGCGTCAAGAGTGGTAACGTTGGATTCAGCGGGAGAAATACTTTCCGATGACATGTCACTTTTATTTTTGTCACTTAACATTATTGTTATGGAAATGCATTTAATGTTGTCAAAATGCTTTTAAGATCCGCCATGTTCAGCCCAGTTTGCTATGACAACCTCACTCCCCCCTCTGAGAGAGTATGGGGGGGGCACGAAAGCCGACCAATAGCGAACCGGGGGCATTTTATGGAGCAATCTGAGGCCATTCAGATGGCGAAAATTATGCAATCTGGGCCTATCGAATGGGGGATTTTTGAAGAAATCTGAGCCCATTCAATGGGGAATTCATACTGGATCGGGTGCAGAAATGTTCATGTGAAGGTATTAATCCTGCACATAAACTATGGCCTATGTACATAGTTTGATTCCCAGAGGTCCTGAACCACACTTGGGAAACAACCATGGCTGGATTGTACTATAGCCTTGAAATGTTTGTGTAAATGTATTGGTCATGCACACAAACTATGGTTTGTGTACATAGCTGGACTCCCAGAGGTCCTTGAACTACACTCGGGATCCCGGGATGCATGGGCACAGGGCACTTAATTTCCTGCCCGGGAACGCCATCCGTCTTCCCCGAGGTTATGATTTTTTTCTTATTAGAAATTACACTAAAGGATTATTTTTTCACACAGATCATCTTTCTCCATATCTGTGAGTGGTTAAATATAACCCTCAAATAATGTACAAAGATGTTTGATGACTGATGATAACTAGACTATGGAGTGAGGACTACAATGTTGACATCACATGGTCGAAATGCGAGCGGTCAGCAGTCAGGACCTGACTGCTGCATCCTCCTGCATTGATTTAACCAGATGCTGCAGATCAGCATCTGACAGAAAAAGTGCTGTTATTTGCCTACTGTGAACTATTATTTGTTCATGTCAAAAAGACTGGCTTATGGTTATCTGGCTACATTAAAGTGTATGATTGAACTTTTCATGGTATAAATTGTTTAGACATTTTTGAAAATGTTGTAGTGTGTGTGTAGTGTAGAAAAAATATATATATACTGGTAAGCAGTTTTTTCCATGCTACAATATTCATATTTATATTTTGGTGATTTACATACTGTATATCCTTGAAATGTTTGTGTAAATGTATTGGCCCGGCTCACAAACTATGGGCTGCATACATAGTTGAACTCCCAGAGGTCCCTGAACCACACTTTATGAACCTTGTCTCTCTGGTTTTACAATGTGCTATAGGTGAGGATCCTAGAAATACAGAGATAATGAAGTAATTACTCTGAAATCAGCAGATCAACAAGGTTAAGGATCTGCATGAAGCATGAATAAACGACCATTTCAAAACATGTTAATCTAAACACCATTTAGATTAACTGTCTGGTTTGGACTCACTTACAAATAGAAATGCAACAGAATGCAACAGAAAGAGCACTCCCCCTCCCCCCCTTCATCCCACAGCACATTCTGGATTGAACCCTCGTTAAGTGCAATGGACGGCACCTGCTGTTAGTCAGTTCTCAGTCAACTAGTGTGGCAGTTCTGAAAGTGTGAATCCCCTACATACTCAGTTTTAATATAGCCGTGCAGCATTGTGGACTGTGGAGATACACAGTTAGAAACATTTGTAAACGTTTTCTTCCGTAGTATAATAGAAAGACAAAATGTAATATATTCTCAAACCTTTGTACATTAAGTGAAATATTAAAAAAAATGTAATAATCTTGATTATGGTGTACAGCTCATGAAAACCCCCACATCTCAATGAATTACAATATTTTGAGACCACTAAGAAATGTCAATTATGTGAAAAGCATATTAATGTATGCAGTTACTACTACTTACAATGGATCAGACTGGACTAGACTAGACTAGGGTGTACTGGGCTGTTCAAACAGACTAACCACTCATGGGCAATAGTTTGTATGCACTTACTGTACATGAACATATGTAGTACAGTACAGCCTCGAATGCCCAGGTCTAACCTAGTCAAGCCCGATGGGAGAACAGAGTAGTGGAGGGGAGTACTACCGTACTGTATTATGATGGATCAGGCTGGACTAGACAAGACTAGTGTGCACTAAACTCAAATAGGCTCTATCAGCCTGTACTAGGCTCTGTAGATCCTCACACCATTGGGACTAACCACTATGTGTACATGTGCAATACTTTGTTTGCACAATCAAGAGTTTTACATGGACATGGGTTGACGATAGTACAGTATTGCGTTGTACAGCCTAATGAAGCCTAGTACAGCCTAACAAACCCCCTGTATTCTATTGAGCCCATTTGAGTACAGCCTAGTATGCCAAAGTCTAGCCTAGTCCTGTCCAATGGGAGAATAGAGTAGTAGAGTGGAGTATAAGTCTATATTATGTCATACCATTGCGATTAACCACTGTGTACACAGGCAGTCGTTTGTGTGCACATTCAATACTTTTACTTGGACATGTGTTGACCATAGTACAGTATTTCCTTGTACAGCCTAATAAAGCCTAGTACAGCCTACCAAACCCCCCTAATAGCCTAGTACAGTCTAACAAACCCCCTATATTCTATTAGAGCCCATTTGAGTACAGCCTAGTATGCCAAAGTCTAGCCTAGTCATGTCCAATGGGAGAATAGAGTAGTAGAGAGGAGTATAAGTCTATATTATGTCACACCATTGTGAATAACCACCGTGTACACGGGCAGTCGTTTGTGTGCACATTCAATACTTTTTCTTGGACATGTGTTGACCATAGTGCAGTATTACCTCATACAGCCTAATGAATCCTATTACAGCCTAACACACACCCCTACAGCCTATTAGAGCCCATTTAAGTACGGCCTAGTATGCCAAAGTCTAGCCTAATCCTCTACAATGGGAGAATAGAGTAGTAGAGGGAAGTACTAGTCTATATTATGTCACACCATTGCGAATAACCACCGTGTACACGGGCAGTCGTTTGTGTGCACATTCAATACTTTTACTTGGACATGTGTTGACCATAGTGCAGTATTACCTCGTACAGCCTAATGAAGCCTAGTACAGTCTAACAAACCCCCTATATTCTATTAAAGCCCATTTGAGTACGGCCTACCATGCCAAAGTCTAGCCTAGTCCTCTCCAATGGGAGAATAGAGTAGTAGAGGGAAGTACTAGTCTATATTATGTACTTTTACTTGGACATGTGTTGACCATAGTGCAGTATCACCTCGTACAGCCTAATGAAGCCTATTACAGCCTAACACACACCCCTACAGCCTATTAGAGCCCATTTGAGTATGGCCTAGTATGCCAAAGTCTAGCCTAGTCCTCTCCAATGGGAGAATAAAGTAGTAGAGGGAAGTACTAGTCCATATTATGTCACACCATTGATAATAACCACCGTGTACACGGGCAGTCGTTTGTGTGCACATTCAATACTTTTTCTTGGACATGTGTTGACCATAGTGCAGTATTACCTCGTACAGCCTAATGAATCCTATTACAGCCTAACACACACCCCTACAGCCTATTAGAGCCCATTTAAGTACGGCCTAGTATGCCAAAGTCTAGCCTAATCCTCTACAATGGGAGAATAGAGTAGTAGAGGGAAGTACTAGTCTATATTATGTCACACCATTGCGAATAACCACCGTGTACACGGGCAGTCGTTTGTGTGCACATTCAATACTTTTACTTGGACATGTGTTGACCATAGTGCAGTATTACCTCGTACAGCCTAATGAAGCCTAGTACAGTCTAACAAACCCCCTATATTCTATTAAAGCCCATTTGAGTACGGCCTACCATGCCAAAGTCTAGCCTAGTCCTCTCCAATGGGAGAATAGAGTAGTAGAGGGAAGTACTAGTCTATATTATGTACTTTTACTTGGACATGTGTTGACCATAGTGCAGTATCACCTCGTACAGCCTAATGAAGCCTATTACAGCCTAACACACACCCCTACAGCCTATTAGTGCCCATTTGAGTATGGCCTAGTATGCCAAAGTCTAGCCTAATCCTCTACAATGGGAGAATAGAGTAGTAGAGGGAAGTACTAGTCTATATTATGTCACACCATTGCGAATAACCACCGTGTACACGGGCAGTCGTTTGTGTGCACATTCAATACTTTTACTTGGACATGTGTTGACCATAGTGCAGTATTACCTCGTACAGCCTAATGAAGCCTAGTACAGTCTAACAAACCCCCTATATTCTATTAAAGCCCATTTGAGTACGGCCTACCATGCCAAAGTCTAGCCTAGTCCTCTCCAATGGGAGAATAGAGTAGTAGAGGGAAGTACTAGTCTATATTATGTACTTTTACTTGGACATGTGTTGACCATAGTGCAGTATCACCTCGTACAGCCTAATGAAGCCTATTACAGCCTAACACACACCCCTACAGCCTATTAGTGCCCATTTGAGTATGGCCTAGTATGCCAAAGTCTAGCCTAGTCCTCTCCAATGGGAGAATAAAGTAGTAGAGGGAAGTACTAGTCCATATTATGTCACACCATTGATAATAACCACCGTGTACACGGGCAGTCATTTGTGTGCACATTCAATAGTTTTACATGGTGTGTGTTGACCATGGTACAGTATTGCCTTCTACAGCCTAATGAAGCCTTGTACAGCATGACACCCCCCTACAGCCTATTAGAGCCCATTTGAGTCTAGTGCAGTGCAGCCTAGTATGCCAAAGTCTAGCCTAGTCCTGTCCAATGGGAGAATAGAGTAGTAGAGGGGAGTATAAGTCTATATTATGTCATACCATTGCGATTAACCACTGTGTACACTGTGTCCAGCTGTCTTGTGTGTCCAGTTCGATGTATGCCCTGATGTATTGCCTGCCCAGTTGGCCCTATGCCCAGATGTATTTTTTGCCCAGTTGGCCCTATGCCCAGATGTATTTTTGCCCAGTTGTCTGGTGTGCCCCCTTGGTTTTTGTGCCCACCTGACCGGTTACCGTACACAGGCAGTCGTTTGTGTGCACATTCAATACTTTTACTTGGACATGTGTTGACCATAGTACAGTATTTCCTTGTACAGCCTAATAAAGCCTAGTACAGCCGACCAAACCCCCCTAATAGCCTAGTACAGTCTAACAAACCCCCTATATTCTATTAGAGCCCATTTGAGTACGGCCTAGTATGCCAAAGTCTAGCCTAGTCCTCTCCAATGGGAGAATAGAGTAGTAGAGGGAAGTACTAGTCTATATTATGTCACACCATTGTGAATAACCACCGTGTACACGGGCAGTCGTTTGTGTGCACATTCAATACTTTTACTTGGACATGTGTTGACCATAGTGCAGTATCACCTCGTACAGCCTAATGAAGCCTAGTACAGCCTAACAAACCCCCCTACAGCCTGTTAGAGCCCATTTGAGTCTAGTGAAATACGGCCTAGTATGCCAAAGTCTAGCCTAGTCCTCTCCAATGGGAAAATAGAGTAGTAGAGGGAAGTACTCGTCTATATTATGTCACACCATTGTGAATAACCACCGTGTACACGGGCAGTCGTTTGTGTGCACATTCAATACTTTTACTTGGTCATGTGTTGACCATAGTGCAGTATCACCTCGTACAGCCTAATGAAGCCTAGTACAGCCTAACAAACCCCCCTACAGCCTATTAGAGCCCATTTGAGTACGGCCTAGTATGCCAAAGTCTAGCCTAGTCCTCTCCAATGGGAGAATAGAGTAGTAGAGGGAAGTACTAGTCTATATTATGTCACACCATTGTGAATAACCACCGTGTACACGGGCAGTCGTTTGTGTGCACATTCAATACTTTTACTTGGACATGTGTTGACCATAGTGCAGTATCACCTCGTACAGCCTAATGAAGCCTAGTACAGCCTAACAAACCCCCCTACAGCCTGTTAGAGCCCATTTGAGTCTAGTGCAATACGGCCTAGTATGCCAAAGTCTAGCCTAGTCCTCTCCAATGGGAAAATAGAGTAGTAGAGGGAAGTGCAGTATCACCTCGTACAGCCTAATGAAGCCTAGTACAGCCTAACAAACCCCCCTACAGCCTGTTAGAGCCCATTTGAGTCTAGTGCAATACGGCCTAGTATGCCAAAGTCTAGCCTAGTCCTCTCCAATGGGAAAATAGAGTAGTAGAGGGAAATACTAGTCTATATTATGTCACACCATTGTGAATAACCACCGTGTACACGGGCAGTCGTTTGTGTGCACATTCAATACTTTTACTTGGACATGTGTTGACCATAGTGCATTATCACCTCGTACAGCCTAATGAAGCCTATTGCAGCCTAACACACACCCCTACAGCCAATCAGAGCCCATTTGAGTCTTGTGCAGTACAGCCTAGTATGCCAAAGTCTAGCCTAGTCCTCTCCAATGGGAGAATAGAGTAGTAGAGGGAAGTACTAGTCTATATTATATCACACCATTGTGAATAACCACCGTGTACACGGGCAGTCGTTTGTGTGCACATTCAATACTTTTTCTTGGACTTGTGTTGACCATAGTGCAGTATCACCTCGTACAGCCTAATGAAGCCTATTACAGCCTAACACACACCCCTACAGCCAATTAGAGCCCATTTGAGTCTAGTGCAGTACAGCCTAGTATGCCAAAGTCTAGCCTAGTCCTCTCCAATGGGAGAATAGAGTAGTAGAGGGAAGTACTAGTCTATATTATGTCACACCATTGTGAATAACCACCGTGTACACGGGCAGTCGTTTGTGTGCACATTCAATACTTTTACTTGGACATGTGTTGACCATAGTGCAGTATCACCTCGTACAGCCTAATGAAGCCTAATACAGCCTAACAAACCCCCCTACAGCCTATTAGAGCCCATTTGAGTCTAGTGCAGTATGGCCTAGTATGCCAAAGTCTAGCCTAGTCCTCTCCAATGGGAGAATAGAGTAGTAGAGGGAAGTACTAGTCTATATTATGTCACACCATTGTGAATAACCACCGTGTACACGGGCAGTTGTTTGTGTGCACATTCAATACTTTTACTTGGACATGTGTTGACCATAGTGCAGTATCACCTCGTACAGCCTAATGAAGCCTATTACAGCCTAACACACACCCCTACAGCCAATTAGAGCCCATTTGAGTCTTGTGCAGTGCAGCCTAGTATGCCAAAGTCTAGCCTAGTCCTCTCCAATGGGAGAATAGAGTAGTAGAGGGAAGTACTAGTCTATATTATATCACACCATTGTGAATAACCACCGTGTACACGGGCAGTCGTTTGTGTGCACATTCAATACTTTTTCTTGGACTTGTGTTGACCATAGTGCAGTATCACCTCGTACAGCCTAATGAAGCCTATTACAGCCTAACACACACCCCTACAGCCAATTAGAGCCCATTTGAGTCTAGTGCAGTACGGCCTAGTATGCCAAAGTCTAGCCTAGTCCTCTCCAATGGGAGAATAGAGTAGTAGAGGGAAGTACTAGTCTATATTATGTCACACCATTGTGAATAACCACCGTGTACACGGGCAGTCGTTTGTGTGCACATTCAATACTTTTACTTGGACATGTGTTGACCATAGTGCAGTATCACCTCGTACAGCCTAATGAAGCCTAATACAGCCTAACAAACCCCCCTACAGCCTATTAGAGCCCATTTGAGTCTAGTGCAGTATGGCCTAGTATGCCAAAGTCTAGCCTAGTCCTCTCCAATGGGAGAATAGAGTAGTAGAGGGAAGTACTAGTCGTTTGTGTGCACATTCAATACTTTTACTTGGACATGTGTTGACCATAGTGCAGTATCACCTTTGTCCCAAGAGCCATCAGACTGTACAACGATTCAGTGGGGGCCGTGGGGGGAAGACCGGGCGGGAGGAGAGTGGCCAGTTAGCTATAGCCTTTTATCTCTGCTGCTTTTTAACTGTGTTATGCTGCACTTTTTAACCCCATGTTTTTAATCCATAGCCCTTTTTTATTCTTTTTATACTTCTGCTGATGTAATGTACTTCCTCACATGCTCATCATGCTTCTTTTACCTTAATCTTTGTATGAATGTACTGCACTGGAGCTGTGGACAAAGCAAATTTCCTTCGGGATTAATAAAGTATTTATCTATCTATCTATCTATCTATATTATGTCACACCATTGTGAATAACCACCGTGTACACGGGCAGTTGTTTGTGTGCACATTCAATACTTAAACTTGGACATGTGTTGACCATAGTGCAGTATCACCTCATACAGCCTAATGAAGCCTATTACAGCCTAACACACACCCCTACAGCCAATTAGAGCCCATTTGAGTCTTGTGCAGTACAGCCTAGTATGCCAAAGTCTAGCCTAGTCCTCTCCAATGGGAGAATAGAGTAGTAGAGGGAAGTACTAGTCTATATTATGTCACACCATTGTGAATAACCACCGTGTACACGGGCAGTCGTTTGTGTGCACATTCAATACTTTTACTTGGACATGTGTTGACCATAGTGCAGTATCACCTCGTACAGCCTAATGAAGCCTTTTACAGCATGGCACCCCTCTACAGCATATTAGAGCCCATTTGAGTCTAGTGCAGTGCAGCCTAGTGTGCCAAAGTCTAGCCTAGTCCTGTCCAATGGGAGAATAGAGTAGTAGAGGCCCCTTTATAACACAAGCACGTATGTGATTCCACTCTCTCATCCTCTGGGTCCATATGTGCCAGTCTCCTCGCACACGTTTAGGCTAAGTGGTCTAATAGAAGAATTGTGGTACAAAAATAAGTAAATTGTCCCAGTGACATCGTCAGGGAGGAGTGTGTTACAATAGTCAGTCAGTCAGTCAGTCAGTCAGCCAATATGATGTTCCTGAGTCAATTGCAGTTATATCCCTCACACGGTGATGTTGGTTTCAATGCAGAAGACATCTGAGGGATCAAAGGTCAAAAACATTCAATAGGTTTTCAGCCAATCACGTATAGGTTCTTCGGATTGTCTGAATATTTGATTATATTTGATTATATTTTAAAGTTGTTGCAGCCATCAAAATCAAAATGAGCAAATATTTGCATACAAACAATAAAGTTGAACATTCGGTTTAAGCATTCAGATAAGCGGAAGAAGATGGATGAATGAACATCTTCCCAACTCCAACAGAATTGGGGTTGTACATGGGAACCAGTTGTGGCTGTAGTAGGCTGTCCTGTAATATAACATAGTGTTCATGTAAAACTATTGGTCGTGCACACAAACTCTGGCCTATGTACATAGTTGTACTCCCACAGGTCCCTGAACCACACTTTGGGAATTGGGATTGTACTATAGCCTATAAATGTTTGTGTAAAAGTATTGGTTGTGCACACAAACTATGGCCTTTGTACATAGTCGGACCCACAGAGGTCAGCAAACCACAATTTTGGAACTAGCCATAGCTGTACTGCAATAAAACTTTTGGTTGTGCACACATACTATTGCATGTGTACATAGTTGGACTCCCAGTGGTCCCTGAACCACACTTTGGGAACCAGACATGGCTGGATTGTACTATAGCCTTGAAATGTTTGTGGAAAAGTATTGGTCGTGCACACAAACTATGGCCTATGTACATAGTTGGACTCCCAGAGGTCCCCAAACCGCACTTTGGGAACCAGCCGTGGCTGTACTAGGCTGTGGTGTAATGTAATCTAGAAAGTTTTATGTAAAACTACTGGTCATGCATACAAACTATGGCCCGTGTACATGGTTGGACTCCCAGACGTCCCCGAACCACATTTTGGGAACCATTTTGGGAACCAGCCGTGGCTATAGTAAGCCTGTAATATGTCCTGTAATATGACCTAGACATGTTCATGTAAAAGTCTGGGACATGTACACCATGTACACATGTAGAGTTTTGCTTAATAGCCTGCCACCCTGTGGAATTATGCTTGAACTGCAATATAAGGCCCTAAAATGGACACAGAGGAAAAAATAGCAGTGTGGGTCATCTGAAGGACTGATCGGTAAACATGTGGTGTCCACACGAAGAGGAGGGGGCCTGGAAAATTTAGAGACCATCCGCTGATTTTTCACGCCCCCACAGTCCGCACAGTGTGGACTGGAAATTTCTGGTGTACACCCGCAATATCGCATTGACCTTTTGAGCACCAAAAGCGATAGGGGTAATAATAATAATAATAATAATAATAATAATAATAATAATAATAATAATAATAATAATACATACATAAGGAGCACAGAGAAGCAATGGGAACATTTTAACCTTGAATCACAAAATGGAACTGCAACTAACAAAACAAGATTTCGAAATTTGTCTCTTTGACTTTTTAAACCTTTTCAGAATTGTTTTTAAAGACAGTTGTCTTGTATTTAAAAATAAAATACAAAATAAAACAGCAAGCGTTTTGCTGTGTACATAACTGTGCGCAGGATGCTGCGTGTGCATGGGATCTACATCTCGTGCACATCTCTGTTGTTACAGTATCTGTCGATAGCTTGTAAATCTTTTCTATTTTTGCATGCAACAACAAGCTCATTTTAAACAAGTAACTTGGCGTTACTTGCAAAGTAATGCATTACTTATTCCCCATTTTGGCACAGTAATCTCGTTAATTTCCTTTTGGAGCAAAAGTAATAATATTACAGTAACATGTAATCTAAAATTCGTTACTGCCCAACACTGTGCACTACTAATTTAATTATTAGCAATTTGTTGATTTAAAAAAAAAAGAAAAGAAAAAAAAGTGTTTCATTATTCTCTCACATCACCAAAAAAACATACAGGAGTAAAGTAGGATAGGGTAACTGACATGTATTCATTTCTAAAAGACAGAAAGAAGACCTTATCAATATTACTTTAGTACCATCATTTGTTTTACAGAAACACTGTCAAGTGATTCAATTTGGCAAGCTAGAAGATCGTTCAGGTTGAAGCTCATTGATTCAATCTAGTGCTTCCCTGCAATCCACTTTGACTGCAATCAAGTGATAATTCAAAGGAGGTTGCTTATCAAGTCGATCTTCTCGACCTACTACATTGATAAGCCGTATGTGTGTTAAAACGGACTGCATCGCGACATGCTCGCGGTGCGGCCGAGGGCGGGGCTGAGGACGCTTATCAACGCAATTGGCAGGCAGCATGTGACAAGACGTGACAAGATCACCATAATAAGCAACCTACTGACTTGATTTTTTTTTTTTTTTACCAGGGAGTTGATATAAACTGATTTAAGGTTTAGATTAATGTGGCATTGACTTTGTGGTCCAATCAAGTATTGCAAAGACGCATTATAGAACATGGGTCAACTAATAGTCTATGTTTGTGTGTAGAGATGGCCGATATTGACTTTTTTACCGATATCCGATATCCCGATATTATCCAACTACTAATTCCCGATACCGATATCAACCGATACCGATATATGCGGCCTCCAGTGGTGGAAAAATAACAGAAACTATTACTATACAAATATTTAATATGAATAAACATTTAGTATAAATACGAATTCATGTTATAGCCTAGAAATACTCCATACAACTATAAATTCAACATGTAGCCTACTTCAGTAAAGTACAAAAGTAATGGTATAAACATGACTGTAGCCTACTTCAGTAAAGTACAAAAGTAATGGTATAAACATGACCGTAGCACTGAGTCTTCATCTCTGTAAATAGTCATAATTTCCAGTTTGTAAATACCGATACCGATATTTTCCGATATGAAATTTGAAAGCTTTTATCGGCCGATAATATCGGAGGGCCGATAATATCTGCCATCTCTATTTGTGTGTCTGCATGTTGAAACTACAACTAAGTAGGTTTTATCCCTGTGTGCTTTCTTCCCATGTGTCTAAGTAGATTGGCTCTTTGCCCAAATTGTGCCGCACACAATGTACAAGTAAAGGCGTTTTCTCCTTTGTGAACCACCATGTGCCTGTTTACAGAAGACTTCTCACAAAATCTTTTGCCACAAACTGCACAGTTATAGGGCTTCTCGCCCGTATGGAACCTCATGTGTGTTCTTAAAGCGAACTTCAACGGGAATTTCTTTCCACAAACAGTACAACTAAAGGGCTTTTCCCCTGTATGCATCATCATGTGGTACCTCAGATCCCCCCTGAAAGCTTTGCCACAAATTTCACAAATACACTTTTGCTCTGCGTGAATAAACCGCATGTGTCTTTTTAGATGACCTGGTTGATTAAAGCTTTTGCCACACACTGTACATGCAAAGGGCTTTTCTCCAGTATGAGTTCTCATGTGCAACTGCAGATTGCGTCTCTGACTAAAGCCTTTGCCACAAATGGTACAAGTGCTTGTTTTTTTCCCCTGTATGGGTCCTCATGTGTATGTTTAAGCTACCCTTTTGGGAAAAACATTTTCCACAAACCTCACAAGTAAAGGGCTTTACGCCTGTATGCAACCTCATGTGTATGTTTAAATAGTGCTTGTTGCAATAGCCTTTGCCACAAACCTCACAAATAAAGGGTTTCTCCCCGGTGTGAGACATCATGTGTTTGTTTAAATCCCGCTTGTGACAATAGCCTTTGCCACAAACCTCACAAGCATAGCGCTTTTCCCCTGTATGAGACACCATATGTCGTTTAAGTTTACTCTTGTGACTATAGCATTTGCCACAAACCTCACAAGTAAAGGGTGCTTGTTTAGTTTGAGTGTCTTCTTTAACATCACACTTTTGACTACTGCCTCTGTGAACCAGCATGTGTCTGTTTACAGAAGACTTATCACTTAAGTCTTTGTCACAAACTGCATAGTTATAGGGTTTCTCGCCTGTAGAAATAGTACAATGGAAGCTCTTCTTCCCTGTGTGTCTTTGTTTGGGTGATTTTAGATCCTGGAACAGCGTCTTGCTCAAAGACAATGTCTGCCCATCCACATTGTGTGTCTTTCTTGACTGCAGTGTCTCTAAAGCTAAATGGCCCTCCCTGGTGTCCTCCCAATCCTCATCAATATCTTCAATGTCAGATTCAGAACTGTGTGAAGCAGTTGGTTGTGATGTCCCACAGTGCTCAGCTGGGCTGCTGGTTACAGGCTCTGGGTCACCACCATCTTTGCTTTTCACTGTTAACAAACAAACAAACATCGATTTTTTTGATGATTTTCTTTAATGTACCATAAAACTCTTTCTGCTATGGGTGGGTGAGGAAGATACCAATGTCTTCTAGCTTCTCTGAAAAATCAACATTTGGTAAAAAAAATATTACAGCAAAAGTATCAATAACAGGGTCTTGTTCACGAGTGAGGAGAACGCAGAGATCAGCCAGAAAATCAGAGCAGCAGAGGGCAGTACTGCAGTCACTGTACTGCACTGTTGTGACGAAAAGAGAGTTAAGCCGGTTGAGGAGTTGAGAAGGCAAAGCTCTCTGTCTGCTGAGCAATCTTCGTTTCTACTCTCACCTATGGTCATCAAGTGAGAAAGAATAAGGTCGCGAATACAAGTGGCCAAATCCCCTAAGGTGAGAAGCTCAGTCACGCGGAAGAGACTCACTACTGCTTTGCTTGAGGAAGAGCTCAGGTGGTTTGGGCATCTGGTTAGGATGCCTCCTGAGCGTCTCCCTAGGGAGGTCCTTGAGAGGTCCCCACTGGGACGAGACCCCGGGGCAGATGGAGGGATTACATCAGTGGTCCGGGGACCACCAGTGATCCCTGAGAGGACTCCAGGTGGTCCCCAGGCTAAATGGTGGAAAGTTGGTTAACCAGATGTAACTCTTGAGTGTGAAAATGAAACCAAATGGACCCTTGCGGGTCCATTTGGTTTCATTTTCACACTCTCAAGAGTTAGAATATTCATCATCTGAATTAGCACCACTTAATTAAGAAGTCTACACTGTTTTGTTTGCAAAATCCAGCCTGGAATTGTGAACAAAACCAAAAGAATTCTTAAGTTTTAGGTTTATGGGGTGAAAAATGTAATCAAGTGGTGGTCCGTGGCTCAAATGCTGAATAAATGGTGGTCCCTGGGATGAAAAAGGTTGAAAACCCCTGGATTACATCAACTCTCTGGCCATGACCCGTCTCAGGATCCCCCAGGAGGAAGTCACTAATGTTGCTCAGGACCCAACTACGGATAAGTGGTTGAAGATGGATGGATGGATGGATGGATGGATGGATGGATGGATGGATGGATGGATGGATGGATGGGCTGTCCATACAAAAAGTTACGGTTTTAGCATCACCATGAGGCCGACTTATTTAATTATTAATTCCTTTAATTTAAATAATCATTATGATATCCCCTCCAAGTGTTGTAACCTTAGCCCAGGGGTACCCAAAAGGTAGATCGTGATCTACCAGTAGATCACACAGGCTGTGCAGGTAGATCACATGACAGTCCCCCCAGCACTTGGATCCTTATGGATCTGTAACTCTTGAGAGCGTTAAAACGAAACCAAATGGACCCGTAACTCTCAAGAGTTTTTTCTGATATTATATATTTTTTTATATTTTTTTATTATATAATTTTCAAGAGTCCACACAATTAGAAAATGGAGAATAATTGTTATTTTGACCAACGTTTTGACAGTTTTCTTCCCCACTTGTGGACAAAAACGTAAAGTTCTTAGTTTTGGGGGCAAGAGACTAAACTCAATCTCACAAACTGCCAACTCAAACCTCAAAAACTGTCTTCAAACGTCAGTAACAGCATATACAGAAAAAACACTATTTCAAAGCTTAAACTTTCTAAGGGGCCTTGAAATGGAAGTGATTCTAATGGAACAATCACATTTTTGATGTGTAGATCTTGTTGAGCCAGTTATTGTGATGTGATGTGAGTACTTCCATTTTCCCATGTAAGTGCATGGGACACATTTTCTTACTTTCACTGCCACCGGTAGGCCAACCGTAGGGTTTACACCGCCAATCACGCAGTAGGGCAAAACACAACGAAAAACACAATGTAGATTTCATTCTTTAATTCATCTATTAATCTGAGTGCATCGTCTGATGATTGTTCCGTTGTTGACTTTCATTTGGGACATATTCATTTTGCACCCACACCCATTCTATCCCATGCATTCAAATGGCATTTACTCAGATTTGGCCCCTCAATGTACCCAGAGCACGGGTAAAACAACTAGAACTAAATGTCACTTCCTGACTTTTGACCCGGAACTTTTTGCACAGATCACGAGAGGACAGATTAGTGAAGACACCAGAAACACCATGACGTCATCACGCATCCTGTTTTGGAGATCTGGCACTTCAAAATAAGTGTTTTTTTTTTTTTTTTTTTACCATATGCTGTGGCCTGAGCCGTGGCATGGAGGATAAGGCAGAACAGGACAACGTCGTCGTGTTTCCCGTTAAAAGAGTTAATGCACTACTAATATGGATGTATATAGATAGAAATTAGTGCACTCAAAGTCTTGGTCTAGTCAGCAAACAATTGCACCTTTACTCCAAAAACAAATAGGGCGAGGAATAATGATAATTCAATCTTGTCCTGATTGGTTCATCGTGCACGACTGAGTGATGATTTCTGTAGTCTCAAGGACAGGCGCAGGGTGCACGTGCCCTGCACCCACATTGTTTACAATACTGGCCACTAGGCTTCACAATTAATCGAAGACAAATCACAATCGGAAATCGTGGTTTCCTCTTTCATAGCACAATTAGGGTAGAACTGTGCTACACTAGCCGCTTCGACCTCTATCCATGGATTGGATAGAGCATAATCGAGAGTAATCACACGATCGAATACAACGAGTAGACGCGGATAACAGATACCCGCCGGGCAAGTAGATATTTTGTATTCATTGCATCGGTGGATCACGGCTACTGTTAGTAGGGCGGGGCGAAGCATAGTTTTACTGAAGTTATGTTTAGGGTTAGTAACTGCATAAAGCACCGTCTAACCCTAACCCTAGCCTAATCCTAAACCCTAAACATAACCTCAGTAAAACTAGGCTATGCCTACACCTAACCCCAACCCTAAACTTAACCTCAGTAAACTTATGCCTAAACCTAACCTAACCCTAACCATGACCTCAGTAAAACTTCCTTCGCCCCGCCCTACTAGTAGTAGGCGTGATCCACCGATGCAATGAACACAAAATATCTACTTGCCCGGCGGGTATCTGTTATCTGCGTCTACTCGTTGTATTCGATCGTGTGATTACTCATGATTATGCTCTATTCAATCCATGGATAGAGGTCGAAGCGGGTGGCTACACTGGCTCACAGCCTACCTTACCATACAAAGTGTTCTGTTGAATAAGAAAAGAAAAATGCAATGTGTTCTGCTGTTTACTTTAAGAAAAGGTAGTCCAAGACTCCAATAACAGAAAGGAAATACTTGGGGTAAAAAGACTACTTGGATATTCATTAAAAGAAAGAAAAGCGAGGATTGCATTTTATTCTTCTTTGTTCAATAAGACCACCCTTACTCTGTTCAAAAACATGTCTCTTTTGTAATTTTACCCCACAAAAAAGAAAAAAAAAAAGAGGAAAAAAAAATCGAGGTTTTATTTTTGGGCAAAATCACGAAGCCCCAGTGGAGACCATGTTCATTTCATCAAGACATTTAGAGATGTACAGATAAGTCACTTCTGTAAAGCCAGAAGCAGCAAATCAGCAGAAAATGGGGTAAACATGACATTTTAATTCACGCCATTTGCTGGGCCACTTGTGCCTTAGCATGATTTGTTCTCGTCATACCTCCAGGTCTCTAGTGCGCATGTCTGTTTCCTTCCATGAACCAAAGTGAACTCCCCTGTAGATATTGTTGCTTCCCATCCTCTTTAAACAGTCCTTGGTCTTAACTGCACATGTCTCTTTCCTTACACGAACCAAAGTGAACTCCCCCGTAGGTCTCATCACTTCCGTTCCTCTTTGAATAGTCCTCAACTGCATCTACATAGGTTTCCCCCCTGTGTGTTTCCTCCTCACATGTTTTTGCAGATGACCCCTTTGCCTAAATTGTTTTGCACACCATGTGCAAGTAAAGGGGTTTTCTCCTGTATGGACCCTCATGTGTATTTTGACATAGCCTTTCTGACTAAAGCCTTTCCCACAAACTCCACAGTTATAGGGCTTCTCACCTGTATGGATCCTCATGTGTGTTTTTAAAGCAGTCTTGACAATGAATTTCTTTCCACAAACAGTGCAACTGAAGGGCTTTTCCCCTGAGTGTGTCTTCATGTGTGAATCATAATTTCCCTTGAGACCTTTTCCGCAAATGTCACAAATTACAGACTTTTCTTCTGAATGCGTTTGAATGTGTTTTTTTAGATGACTTGAGTGATTAAAGCTTTTGCCACACACTGTACATGCAAAGGGCTTTTCCCCTGTATGAGTTCTCATGTGCAACTGCAGATTGCCTGTTTGACTAAAGCCTTTGCCACAAACGGTACAAGTGAATGGTTTTTCCCCTGTATGGGTCCTCATGTGACTGTTTAAATTTGCCTTTAAGGAACAACATTTCCCACAAACCTGACAAATAAAGGATTTCTCCCCTGTGTGAGATTTCATGTGTAGTGTTAGACTATTCTTATTACTAAAGCATTTTCCACAAACCTCACAAGTAAAGGGCTTTACCCCTGTATGAGACCTCATGTGTATGTTTAAAACTTTCTTGTTGCAATAGACTTTGCCACAAACCTCACAAGTACAGCGCTCTACCCCTGTATGAGACACCATATGTAGTTTAAGATGACTCTTGCGTTTAAATCCTTTGCCACAAACCTCACAAGTAAAGGGTCTTTCCCCTGTATGAGACACCATATGATGTTTAAGATTACTCTGATGACTATAGCATTTTCCACAAACCTCACAAGTAAAGGGCTTTACCCCTGTATGAGACCTCATGTGTATGTTTAATGTATATTTGTTGCAATAGCCTTTACCACAAACGGTACAAGTGCATGTTTTTTCCCCTGTGTGGCTCCTCATATGGAAGTTTAAATTACTCTTTAGGGAAAAACATTTCCCACAAACCTCACAAGTAAAGGGTCTTTCCCCTGTATGAGACACCATATGTTGTTTAAGAACACTCTTGCAACTATAGCATTTTCCACAAATCTCACAAGTACAGCGCTTTACCCCTGTATGAGACATCTGCAGTTTAAGATTACTCTTGTGACTACTGCCTTTGCCAGAAATAGTACAACGAACACCCTTTTTCCCTGTGTGACTTTGTTTTGGTGATTTTCGGTCCTGGGACAGTGTCCTGCTCAACGATTGTTCGTTCCCTTCGACATCATGCGTCTTTTGTGATTGCAGTGTGTTTAAAGCTAAATGGCCCTCCCTGGTGTCCTCCCAATCACCATCGATATCTTCAGTGTCAGATTCAGAACTGTGTGAAGAGAGGAGCTGGTCTTCAGCAGTTGGTTGTGATTTTCCACAGTCCTCTGCATCAGTTTGTGGTTGCCTGTGTTCAGTTGAGGTACTGGCTACAGGCTCTGTCTCTCGGCCATCGCCTTTAATTTCCACTGCAATAGATAAATGAATAAATAAATAAAATCAGTAGGACCAGTATATTAACACAGAAAGTAATTGCAGAACACTGTCACTAGATGACATTCAGACTGACCAGCAATTCCACCCAGGGCACTGGATGCATAAGAAAGCAGTCGACACAACGAGAACGTAGGTGTGCTCCATCACAGTCAGTACAGAAACCCAACATAGTTAAGAAAGCAGGCAACGCCACCTCTTCCACTGGTGTCTCTGGTTTCCATGGTGACGCTCCTCTACAGCGTAGCTCTCGTACACGTTAACAAGAAGTCAAAAGCCGCAAGGCTTACACATCAAGCACCGAATCATTCGCAGATGGTGCTGTACGTCCCAAGTCGGAGGATCTTAACAGTTTTCGTGCCGTTGAAATAGGTCTACGTCTCCCGTTAGCATTATGAAATATAGTTATGACTGATGCCTCTGCCGTTGAGCTACGTCTCTCTACGTTGCTTACCGTACCGCAGCGACCGCATATGCCATTGACAGACCATAATAAGGGACGGACCAAACCGGAACCGGAAGTGTGTGTCCGCCAACTAACTTGTCCGTCGGGAAACATGGACCGAAATATGAAATATGACTTTTAGATGAAAATCGCAGGCACTGGCTACCTCAAAAAATATGAAAAAGGGCTGGCACTGGGAGTGTTAAGCTGGCT
>CM076975.1:5526995-5671995 GCA_039105355.1 Benthosema pterotum
GAATGCAAATAAAAGAAGGGGGAGGGTGGAAAAACGCAAACTCTGTTCACTTCATGGGGCCTGCTAATGCTGGCTATTCTGCTTAGACTTCTATGGAGAATGGGGACAACCGGGAGTTATGGAGTGCATTGGTGTCTATGAACGGAGCGAGTGTTTCCTGCCCCCTCAATGTCACAGCTCTACTACTAGAAGATCAGACAGCCACACACATACGTACGTACACATGCACAGGCAGAGACAGCAGAGAGAGGAAGAAAAGGGAGCTGCTTTCGTGACTTTATAACAGGGGTTTACGATTATTAAGTGGTCCGGGGACGGGGGACCACCATTATTTGGACTTTAGAGAAATTGGTTCTATAAGGCATATAGAACCAAATGGACCTACGTGTTTTCATTTTACACATGTACAAGTTGCCGCCAGGGCCGCAGCGCGCTAAACAGTCTGCAGGGGTTGACACTAAGGTCTCCGAGGCACTTGCCCATCGGGCAAGTGCAAGTCAGGTTCTACTTGCCCTCAGGTCATGGTCACTTGCCCCCCAAAAATATATTGTAAATTTTACATTTAAGTTTACTTCCTACTTGGGTGCTTTAAACCAAGTAGGTGGTCCCTGAGAGGGTTCCAGGTGGTCCCCAGCTAAGTTGGTTAACCTGAGAACGTAAAAATGAAACCAAATGGACCCTTGCGGGTCCATTTGTTTTCATTTTTACACTCTCAAGAGTTAAAATTCATCATCTTAATTAGCCCATAGTGGTCACAGACCCAGTGGTCCCTGACCCCCAGCAAAATGATAGTTTGGAACCAAATGAACCTGGGAGAGAGATGGGATAGCTAGAAAGCAGGCAGAGTGCAATGACTACCTTCAAGACCAATTTATCTTGTGTAGTGTTATAAAGCACTAAGTTGCACACTTGCCCGATCGGGCAACCAGGTAGCAGACTTCACTTGTCCCACCATTTTTTTTACTTGCCCGGGCAAGTGGTCAAGTGGGCAAGTGTTAGTGTCAAGCCCTGGTCTGAGTGCAGTTGTCCATGATCCATGACTAGTGATGTCGGAAGAAGCGCAGTAAGCCTCTGCCAAGCACGCGCCTGCATCGCGGACCAAAAAATGTGCAGCTCAGCTCAGAGTTGTACCCGAACGCGTTCAAAGAACGAAAGTTCTTTGAACCGTTCATATTTTTAAGGAACTTGAACGGAACGGCCCCTGTATCTGCTTGAAGAACGGCGATGTGAACTCGTTCATTTCTGGCGTGAGTGAACGCCACTTTTCTTGCGTTCTATTTCGTTCAAGAGCAGGGCTCGACAGGCTCGCATTTGTGACTAAAAAGTTGCAGTTCTCTACCTAAATTTATATGACTGTAGTACGGCGGTGTTGTTCGCTAAAATAGAGCAGATATACAAGCTAACAACGTGTTGAGGCTCGAGGTATCCTTAGCTTGGAGATCTGTTCTCCTTGCCCACCGCCCCGCCCCTCCCTCTGTCAGTAGCGCACAGCATCAGACAGCCAACACGCTGCGCTTCTCTCCAACACGTTGAATGAGCTACTAAAGCTGTTCATGTTGGTGAAATGTATAATCTTCCTGCGCTATGCGTGTATTTGAATCATATACTGTCTGCGCAGCAACCTTTTGCCTCACGCACGAGTGCCGCTATCCCGTGATTAATCGCACGTGCGCGCTCGGACGCACAACACTTGTGTATTCTTACCATCATTGACTGATTTGGCGTCCGATCATTTTCATTTCTATTAGGCTACAATTCGCCTGCTACAAGCAGAGTCGGCCTTAAGGTTTGGGGGGGGGGGCTTTCACATTGTCATTAATATAACAATATGGGCTATTGTATAGAGTTGCAATACCCGACCAAAACAATACCCGCGACGGCCCGGGCTCATTTGCATAATTGATGGTCGGGCTTTCAGTCGACCTGGCTACTATGTTAATAAATTGATATTGTAAAATAGTAGCCTACTTGGAAAAATCCTAAGCATTGAGCCCTGTTCAAGAGTGAGACTAGAATGACCTGAAAATAGAGCAGATCAACAAACTCAGTGACGCACTTTGAGCTTGTTGATCTCTATTTCTGCTGATATTTTCTGCTCTATTTTCAGCACACAGAGATGCAGAGGGCTGGACTGAACTGAGCGCCTTCATAATAAAATCTTCACAAACAAAAACTTTGACAGATTGACCCATAATAAAGAGGATCAATTAAGGACATCTTCAGTTGTATATGGCTATGGGCTGCAATCATTTTGAACAAAAAAAGAGGGAGGGGAAAAAAAGAACGAAAAAGAACTATAATAGTTCTTTTTTTGGAACCATGAACTTTAGTTCTAAAAGTTCAGCAATGAACTATGAACGGAACTAGTTCGTTTTAACACGTAGGAACTATAAACTGAACTATTTCAGGAAAAAAGAGAACTTTCCCAACACTGGCTCAGCTTCGTGTTATTGTTTTTGCTTCCTTGTACGTCAGAGGAGGAGTAGACATTGCAACGTACTGTATGGGCGTTTGGACCAAATTGTTGGCTGCATGGCAGCCAATCAGGTCTGGGACCTGGTGTGTAGGCCTACACCACCAGACCTGAGCCTTGGGCTTACCAAATAATTATCCATAATAATTAAATCCTGCAATTCAAAAACTCTGTATTATTACTCGGTATTGATTTCCAATATCGCGATAAACGGTAATACCGGTATATTGCCCAAGACTAATGGCGTCCAATATGGCCCCCAAAAGTCATTAAAATAGCTTAACTTCTTCATTATCCAACCAAGAGAAATACTTCTTGTGTCTAACCCCATCTTTTGTGGGTGTTTTGTAGCGTAACATTCGACTTTGGAGAAATTGAATGCCAGAAGAATGCTTTGCGGTGGCTGAGACCAGAGCCATAGAGTAATGCATGAGACGAAGCAGTGAATGGTCCTGAAAGGTATTATAACATCAGTCCTATTCAATAGCCCTTTTTTATGTGTGAACACAAGGCTGCTGTACTTCATACACCATAACTTTCACTGCTATATGTCACCTGGACGCTTCTTAGGTTGGATGGCCTCAGGATGCAGTACAGGGGTGGGCAGGCGAGCAGGGTGCTTTCTGGGGCGGCCACGACCACGGCCAAGACCACGACCACGACCACGAACACGCTTCTGAGGTTCCACCGTCATAATGGAGGTATCTGATAGAGAGAGAGAGAGATGCAGGATTTAATATTATAGGTAATGTTTAGTGCCTACATGAAAAGGTCAAAGGGCACACAAACAAGCTTTGCCACATGCTTCCTTCGGCAACACAGAAGGGGAACGTTCGGGATCTGACAACCGTGAGGGAGCATAAATTACTATTGTGTGTGTGTGTGTGAGAGAGAGAAATAATGAATCAGACATTACTGTAGGTTAATTTGGTGAATGACAACACCTCATAGCTCTAACACCTCATAGCTCCATTTTAAGTGGACGGCGGGATAAGTTTTTTTTTTCCCCTTTTCAACACCTGGACCACTTTTTTTGTTGGAAATAAATCAATCAATTTCGTACAGTCTATTGTCGGGGAGTTGGGGGGGGGGGGGGGGTCAGGCAAAAATTGTATAGTGCAGCTGCTTCGTAGTCAGGGCATTTAGGGGGGCAATTTCCCCCCTTGCCCAGGCCTACAGTATATCCTGCCCTGCATTATTTGCATGCGGCGCCATAGTAAAAAGAAAAGTGAAGATGAGAGGTCGGGCAATGGGGCTAGTTATACTGGGGGGTCCTTGAAAGTAAACGGGATGAGTCGCGAATCACCTCAAGAGGTAAAAGGCCTTAGGCTACTTATCTCTTCAAAGCGGGGTCCGCGGGTTAATGGGTGCAATTCTCAATCGGTGTGGTGTAGCAGGTATGGTGTAAGTCTTCTCATTGGCTGCATGGCAGCAAATCAGGTCTGGGGCCTTGGGGTAGGCCGAAAGCCCTGGGCCTGAGCTTACCAAATAATTACCCAGAATAATTAAAACCTGCAAGTCAAAAGGTCCAGAAATTACCTGACCCCCCCAATTAAAAATGTTACTGTACTCCCCGGCTTTGTTCATCATGAGTTGAAGCTCTTGATGACTGGTTTTATTTATTATGGATAATAATTTGGTAGGCCCAGGCCCAGGCCTGGTGGTATAGGCTTTCGGGCCTACCTCAAGGCCCCAGACCTGATTCGCTGCCATGCAGCCAATGAGCACGGCCCCAAATCTGATTTGCTGCCATGCAGCCAATTAGAGGACTTACACCATACCTGGCTACACCGCAGCGATAAGGAATTGCACCCATTGTCAATTCAGGGGTATATGGAGTATAGCCTAAAGTTTCAGAACCGCAGTTGGCCAAGACTTTGTAGGCTACGGGAGTGAATCGTGGGGCCGTGTTTAATTTAATATTCCATAACACGAGGCGAGGGAATGGTCACGGACTCACAGCCATTTACTATCCATAAAGTTAAAGGAACAAGGTTGTTTTAATGGTCAAAAGAAAAAAAAAAAAACACTGTAACAAGCTGCTCGCTCATGCTGCGTGCCAAGGGCCAAGGGCTATTCTCTCTCCCTCTCTCACCAGCTGATCGAGTCGGATTTTGTGCTCCACTGGCTAACGTTGCGTTGCACCCCCCTTATTATCATTCTAAAAATTCGCCCAATAAAAGTAATCAGCGATTTGACTTGTAAATTCACGAATAACGACATATTCGTATAGTCACCCAACCCTACAACACAGTAAAGACACAGTTGAAGACGTTCTTGGTGATCGGAGAGTTAACAATACTACAAATAATAGGGTCATTCCGTGCCAACTCACCTAAGGGTCCCCACATCACCATCTCAGATTTTTCTCAAAAAATTCTATAATCAAGAACCATATGTTAGTACCACACATGCAAAATATTAGCTCCCAAATCATTGTAGTTTTGGAACTACAGGCCTTTAAAATATTGGTGTCAAAACACCACATGTCGAAGATTTCAACTTCAGAGACCCATAACTTCTTATTGCAGCTATCTACACAGTTGTGTTTGCAGATTCTTACTGAATGATACCCACTCTTTTCAAATCTGTTGCCAGAAAGCTTCTGAAGGACATACTTTTTGCATGATAGGAAGGAAATAGGGCATTTTTGGCATCTTATTTGGTCATGTGGCTAGGGGTTTAGGATCTTCTAATTCTTTGTGAAGATGCTCTCATATAAGATGTAACTACTCCCTGATTTTTTTTAACAAACGCCCCTTTTAATATTTTTTTTTGTACGTGAACAGTGTCGTCATTTTTCACTTTTTTCCCACATTCAGAACTCTGTGACTCTAAATTGGAAAATTCCTACTAGCAGCTATTTTAGACTTACATACACTGACATACAAATTTCCATATTTTAGTAGTTTTATGTCCAAGAAATTCATATTTTCTCTCTATTGGGACCTAAAAACAGCTATTTGGCCAAAAATGACAAACATTTTGACTTGATATTTTTCAAGTTCTGGAGGGAATGGGATATTTTCCTCAGACATTACAGATGTGGTGACTTTTTCTATATATATATATATATATATATATATATACACTCAACAAAAATATAAACGCAACACTTTTGTTTTTGCTCCCATTTTTCAGGGGATGGACTTAAAGCCCTAAAATTCATTCCAGATATACAATATAACCATTTCTCTCAAACACTGTTCACAAATCTGCCTAAATGTGTGATATTGAGCACTTATGCTTTGTTAAGATAATCCATCCCACCTCACAGGTGTGCCACATTAAGATGCAAATGTGACATCATGATTAGTGCACAGGTGTACCTCAGACTCTCCACAATAAAAAGACACCCTGAAATGTGCAATTTTCTTTTGCCTTTTTGGGTGTATGGGCCTCCGAACCAGTCAGTATCTGGTGTGACCACCATTTGCCTCATGCAGTGCAACACATCTTCTTCGCATAGAGTTTATCAGATTGTCAATTGTGGCCTGTGGAATGTTGCTCCACTCCTCTTCAATGGCTATGTGAAGTTGCTGGATATTAGTGGGAACTGGTATGCACTGTCGAAATGGTAATAATGTGGTAATATTGTGTTATTACCATTTTTACAGTGTGTACCAGTTCCCACTAATATCCAGCAACTTCACATAGCCATTGAAGAGGAGTGGAGCAACATTCCACAGGCCACAATTGACAATCTGATAAACTCTATGCGAAGAAGATGTGTTGCACTGCATGAGGCAAATGGTGGTCACACCAGATACTGACTGGTTCGGAGGCCCATACACCCAAAAAGGCAAAAGAAAATTGCACATTTCAGGGTGTCTTTTTATTGTGGAGAGTCTGAGGTACACCTGTGCACTAATCATGATGTCACATCTGCATCTTAATGTGGCACACCTGTGAGGTGGGATGGATTATCTTAACAAAGCATAAGTGCTCAATATCACACATTTAGGCAGATTTGTGAACAGTGTTTGAGAGAAATGGTTATATTGTATATCTGGAATGAATTTTAGGGCTTTAAGTCCATCCCCTGAAAAATGGGAGCAAAAACAAAAGTGTTGCGTTTATATTTTTGTTGAGTGTGTATATTAGGGCTGTTGAATGATTAAAAATTTTAATCAAATTAATCACAGATTCAAAATTAATTTAATCATGATTAATCACCATTCGAACTATGTCCAAAATATGCATGTTTAAAAAAAAATAAAAAAAATAAAATAAAAAATAACCATTTATCTTAAAATATGTATCAAAATCTACAAGCCCTCAATGCTTGTAGATGCTCCAGCTATACTCTATGGCTCTGGTTACAGGGAGACACACAGATATGTCTCCGTAAAACCGTGCTCTACCCACTTCTTTCAATGAGAAAATGCTCAGTGGGTTGAGTCAGTGTGCACATGAGTTAATTGCGTTAAAATTTTTAATCAGATTAATCAACAGAATTAATTTAATCCCATTAATTAACTATTTTCAACAGCCTTAATATATATATATATATATATATATATATATATATATATATATATATATATATATATACTGTATATATATATATATTAGCAATGATATCCTTAGCAAATGTTGATTTTTAATTGAAAAATGTGCCTTACATTCCTGTTATTTGAAATCATAGTAAAGACTGGGTTTATTGTGGCAACGTTTTGGTCAAAAGAAATGTCTATTCCAACAGTCCAACCAAAAAGAAAACTAACATACAGTACATACAGCAAGGTCACCACTGGGACAATAGTCAAGCAACACTTCACCCCTTCTGCATTTATGTCAAAGGAGCATCAGGAAACCTTGTCTCTATTTCATTGTGTGTTATTTCAGAGTGCCTGAAGCATGACACCACGACAGTGCATGCTTTTATTGGAAAAGTTGTAGCACACCTGAAACAAACACTGCCACACCTTAAGAAGGTCCTGTACTTTAGCGATGGTGCAGCATCCCAGTATAAAAACTATAAAAACTTGAGCAATTTGCTGCACCATCAGAATGACTTCAACTTGGAGGCTGAGTGGCATTTTTTTGCCACCAGCCACGGAAAAAGTCCGTGTGACGGTATTGGGGGCACAGTGAAACGGCTTGTTGCAAGGGCTAGTTTGCAAGCAGCTGTCCATAACCAAATTCTCACAGCTGAAGCAATGTATAAATGGGCTGACCAGAATATCAAGGGAATCAAGTTTTTCTTTGTCTCTGCCGAAGAAATTCTTCACAATGCTGTGGCATACAAGTTGGAACAGCGTTTCAAAAATGTTTCAACCTTTCCTGGAACAAGATCTCATCACAGCTTCTGCCCAATTGTACCCACTCAGCTGGAGATGAGAAGGGTTTCTTCTGATGTGGTACCATCATCGGTAGTGGACATAGGAAACCACACCAGTTTTACAGTCCCAGTTACAGGCCCCAAGCCAAATGTCCGAATCTGCATCAAATATGTACCAGCCGGGCAAATATGTTGCCTGTGTTTATGACAGAAAATGGTACATTGGAAATATTGTCACCAGAAATGAAGAACAAAATGATGTTTATGTCAATTTCATGAAACAAGGACGAGGCAACTCATTCTCATGGCCACCACAAAGCAGGAAAGATGAATGTTGGGTGCCTTTGCTTCATGTCCTTTGTGTGGTGGAGGCCCCAAACATAAAAAGTGGAGGAGGCCAATACCAACTAACAGAGGGTGACTTCAAACTTGTGACAGACTTAAGTTTTAACTTATGTACTAACTAGATGACAGTTTAACACATCACATGAACTGCCTGTGAATGAATTACCCATTATCATGGATGCCCATATTTGACTTAAAATGATGTACAAATCTAGTGATGCTTTTCAACATCATGATCATGGATCACTGAATGTGTTAATTAGGGCTGACCCTAAAAAATCGATTATTCGAAGTTCAATCGCTGGGCACGGCCGTCGATCTTGAAATTAAAGATCGAAGAATCGGAAAAAAAAAAAAAAAAAAAAAAAAAACGGCCGCTTTTGGTCCGCGCGCCGGCCCATTTTGGGCCGCGGACCATAGGTTGCGCACCGCGCATTGGAGCCATCAACGACTCACTGATATTGAGCGACCGACCGTCATGCGGCTGCTTCAACGAGCAGGCCTACTGTACTGTCCAGTAGAAGGAAGGAGGCGCGTGGATAACAGTAGCCAGAGAGTTGATAGGCTAGATAGAGCCTTTCATTAGCCTTTCAGGGACAAACATTTAAGTGTTGATTTATTAAACGTAAAGTCGACGGCACGCCACGGTCCTCTACAAAACACAGCCCCGTTGCGTTCGATGAAATGTTGTTGAACTGTAGCTGTATTCAGTATTATCAGCAAAGATGAGGGAACGCAAAGAGGATACACAGCACTGATAAACCTGACTAGCTCTGTAAAAGAAATGACACGATTACGACGGGACTTTATATTCCAGTCGTCCCAAACGTTTTCATGCCGAGGACCCCCACATTGACGAACACTAAACGCGGCGGTGGTCCAGTTCTCACTCAAACTTTTTCATGTCAAGGAATACAAGGACCACGTAATCAACTTTCCCAAATCTGGAAGATGTATGGACAACAGCCACAGCAACAACGTGAGAAGCATTTCAGCGTGTTGTTCGCCTCTTTTATTCTTTCCAAACAGAGCTAACTATTTACCGGAGCCTTCTAAGCTCTGCTATTTACATGGACGAGCAAAGAGTTTTAGAGGGGGGATGGGTGACCATGGCCATACCCAGTCTTATAAACGGAGTAAATGGGCACTAGGCAGGGAGTAAATGGGCACTGGGCAGGGACTGAAGACTCCTTTATCTGTGTGTGTGCGCGTCTCTGCCTTTGGTCATCAGAGCCTTTAGTGTCAGAGTTGCGACATTGAGGGTGTCACAAACTGAGCGCTCGAGCTGATCATGCAGCCTGAGACAAGCTGGAGTTGGAAAAGCAGCACTTTCAACTAGGGAGACGCAAATAAGAGATATTTTAGGCATCGGTGCAACATGTTAAATGTTTTAAGTATTGTACAGTAAATAAACGATCAAAAATGAAGGGGTTTAAGATCATTCAAAACGGGTTGTTGCCAATGCAGAAGGGGTTTAAGATCATTCAAAACGGGTTGTTGCCAATGCATTTTTATGTAGAAGAGCCGCCATTGGACTGGCCCCATTAAGTGAACGGAGTTTGCATATACTCTAAGGCTTTGTGCAGGATGTCGCTGCACGCTGCTTCATTAGTACTGTCATAATAACAAAGGCTCGATTGAAAATTATGCTTTATTTCACTACATTTCACGACAGAACAAGCATTTAATGCTTCCTGTTCTAGTTGGACATTATGACTACCGTTTCCTCCTACCATTTCTAATTCTATTTTGCACCTGCGACGTGTGGGTCAAACTAACCCCCGTTTTTTTTTTTTTTTTTTTTTTTTTTTTGGGGGGGGGGGGGGGGGGGGTCGAAGCGTCGATCTTCGATCGTTTTTTCCCGCAATGCTTCGATCACGGAAATCATGATCGAAGGTCAGGCCTAGTGTTAATATGTAAATAGAACCTCATTGCTAAATGTTTTGTGCTTACACAACTACTCCAGAATGTTGTTGTTATTTTTCTATATTTGCCAAGGATATTCAACAAAAATTGCAAGTATACCTAAGATTTTCTAATTGCAAAAAATACTGTACAATACAGTAAAAGTTGTTCAGGAAATGTGTATGCCTTAATTTGTGTGCAAAACACCCCTTCATTATTCCTTTGTTTATTAAAAGCTGCCCAGCATTTATGTTATTTTTGGCCAAATAGCTGTTTTTAGGTCCCAATAGAGAGAAAAATATGAATTTCTTGGACATAAAACTACTAAAATATGGAAATTTGTATGTCAGTGTATGTAAGTCTGAAATAGCTGCTAGTAGGAATTTTCCAATTTAGAGTCATAGAGTTCTGAATGTGGGAAAAAAGTGAAAAATGACGACACTGTTCACGTACAAAAAAAAATATTAAAAGGGGCGTTTGTTAAAAAAAAAAATCAGGGAGTAGTTACATCTTATATGAGAGGATCTTCACAAAGAATTAGAAGATCCTAAACCCCTAGCCACATGACGAAATAAGATGCCAGAAATGCCCTATTTCCTTCCTATTATGCAAAAAGTATGTCCTTCAGAGGCTTTCTGGCAACAGATTTGAAAAGAGTGGGTATCATTCAGTAAGAATCTGCAAACACAACTGTGTAGATAGCTGCAATAAGAAGTTATGGGTCTCTGAAGTTGAAATCTTCGACATGTGGTGTTTTGACACCAATATTTTAAAGGCCTGTAGTTCCAAAACTACAATGATTTGGGAACTAATATTTTGCATGTGTGGTACAAACATATGGTTCTTGATTTAGTCCAAGAGCATTAGCTCAAAATGTAGTCAAACCCGGAACAAATTAGTAACAAGCTGAAAAATTCAGGATATGTTCAGAATACCTTTAGGAATGACATACTAAAAGTCCCCGTGAATCCCCCTTGTGCTCTCTGAGATATTCAAGATGGCGTCCAACTTGCCTATTAGATATAATGGCCCTAATCGGGGGTGAAAAAAGCCAAATTTTAAACTGAGAGATATTTCTACGAAAATTCACAGGTTGGTCAATTATATAAATACAAGCATTTTTTGTATTGGAACTTTCCATGAAATCCAATATGGCTGCCCAATATGGCGACCACAATATTAGTGTATTGGCTATATAGATATAATGAGGGGTGAATAGGGCAAAAAAATAAACTCAGAGATATTTCTACAAAAATTCACAGGTTGATCAATTATATGAATACAAACATTTTTTGTATTGCAACTTTCTATGAAATCCAATATGTCCGCCCAAAATGCATTCTTAATAGAGGCACTAATACTAATACAGGTACACTAATATTCTGGTCGCCATATTGGACGGCCATATTGGATTTCATGGAAAGTTCCAATACAAAAAATGTTTGTATTTATATACTTGATCAACCTGTGAATTTTTGTAGAAATATCTCTGAGTTTATTTTTTTGCCCTATTCACCCCCCATTATATCTATATAGCCAATACACTAATATTGTGGTCGCCATATTGGGCAGCCATATTGGATTTCATGGAAAGTTCCAATACAAAAAATGCTTGTATTTATATAATTGACCAACCTGTGAATTTTCGTAGAAATATCTCTCAGTTTAAAATTTTGCTTTTTTCACCCCCGATTAGGGCCATTATATCTAATAGGCAAGTTGGACGCCATCTTGAATATCTCAGAGAGCACAAGGGGGATTCACGGGGACTTTTAGTATGTCATTCCTAAAGGTATTCTGAACATATCCTGAAATTTTCAGCTTGTTACTAATTTGTTCCGGGTGTAACCCTATTACTACTGGACTAATTATAGAATTTTTTGAGCAAAATCTGAGATGGTGATGTGGGGGAGTTCCTGAAATTTAGGTGAGTTGGCGCGGAATGACTCAATATTAAAAAATAAGTAAAGTGTTCCATTGCTACCTGGTTGCCACGTTGGGTCATCCTCTCCTCCCATCTCCTCATCTGTTTCTTGGCCTCGTCCTGCTCTCTCCTCCTCTTCCTCTGGTTCCTCTGGCAGAGGGGAGGGCACAGGGCTGTCACCTTTACGCTCCTTTGGTGGGATCATGGCCTCAGGCTGCAGTGCAGGGGAGGGCAGACCAATGGGGTACTTTCTGGGACGGCCGCGGCCACGCTTCTGAGGTTCCACCGTCATACTGGAGGTATCTGAGAGAGATTTAATATTATTCACACATGGTGGCAACGAATTGCAGAGGTCAATGACGGCCGTGTGGGAGCATGAAGTAATTCTACTATTCCATGGGCTGTGTTGATTTCCACAGACACCTTTGATTTTCGTGAGAAAGAAATCCACGATCGCAGAATCGTGGAAATTTTTACTGGTACATTGATGATGAGGGGGGGGGGGCAAAACTAAAATATATGAATATACATTATTTTACTTTAAGATTAAAAGTTGTCCATGCTACCTTTAAACAAATTGGATTATTTCCTTGAAATGGTCCGTTAACAGGTCAAACAGAATTGACGACAAACAGAATAGCATTTTAGTGCATAAGCAAATTGGTAACAGGAATTGGTAGAGCCTGTAGATCTGCCATGTGCATACTCTGTTTGGAAGCTCTCTCAAAGCAGGCAGACTAAAAAAAAGCAGACTATAAAAGTAGTAAACGCCCACAGGTTACTGGGAGGATCATAGTTCAGCTCACTGTTTGACGCAAAGCTGATAGACACGTTAACACATGAAGTGATTTTTTTTTTTTTTTTTTAATTATAGTAGCTTAGCTTCTTGTAAGCTGCAATACAAGCGTGTCGCTTGCATGCGAGTGCCAGTGGGAAGGAAAAAAAAAAGAATTGGCTGAAATGTCCCTGAAAAATGTGTTTCATGCAAACAGTACAACATGCGAAGACATTTGGGACAGCATAATATAACAACAACATTCGCAATATACTTGAGCTGAGTCTGTCGTTGTTTACATTTGTGCTGTGGCCTAGCTGCAATCTGTCACCAGCCGTTGTGTTGATCCCACCCTCTGGCAGCTGCTTATGGCTGCATATACCTGTAGCTCCCGATCAGATCTTGACTAGAGTACGTCAACTCTAACCAAGAGTATCCAGATGGGAACAGTAGCAGGAACGCACTGCTGACCCCAGATGGCAGAGTCTCACACCACGGGACGCAAACATTCGCCTACTGTGCAGTGCTCGAGTAACAGTGATTACAAGTGTCACCTGTATTCCAGGTTGGATCGCTACCATGCTGTCTTCCTGTCCTCTCTTCATCCTCTCCTGCTGTCTCCTCCCCTTCCTCTGGTTCCTCTTTCAAAGTGGAGGACACAGGACTGTCACGTTCACTCCAGATCGGACTGTCACCTTCGCACTCCTCGGTTTTAAATGCCGCCGATTGTAGCGCAGGGGAGGGCGGACACGGTTCCGCCACCATGTGCTGTATTGTCATGTGTGAGGCATCTGTGTGTGAGAAAGAGAGAGAGAGAGAGAGAGAATGTGCATTTAAGCCTCTTTGAGTGATCCAGAACGCCGCAGCTCAGTTGGTCTTCAACCAGCTTACAGTAAATTCTCACAAAGTACAAACTTGGATGCTGTCCTTCAAAGCAAGCAAATGTGCTTTCCCAGGTAAAAAGAAGCATTATGTCAGGGGCCGATGTGCAGCATGCATCGCCCACCGACACTGTATTAAAATACCGCAAGGTCGTAAATTATCGATTCGATTAATCGTTGCAGCCCTAATACAGCCCTGAGACAAAGCCCTGACACAAACGATGCCTAAACACCACAACAAATTAAAATGGCTGACTTTACATTGGATTTAGGGCCTTGCAACAAGACACGTGCAGCAATTTGCATACATAACAACTTATTGATCGCAGGGCTTTGAATGACTGTGCTCAGGCCCTAATAATAAATTAAAGTAAAGTTTTCAGTTGTCACCTAGTTGCCATGTTGGATCATTCTCTCCTCGTTCTTGGCCTCGTCCTGCTCTCTCCTCCTCTACCTCAGGTTCTTCTGGCCGGTCACCTTCACTGGATGTCGGACAGCCACCTTCGTGGTTCTCAGGTTGGATCGCCACAGACTGTAGTGCAGGAGAGGGCAGACAGACAGGGTACTTTCTGGAACGGCCACGCTGCTGAGGTTCCTTTTTGGGACGGCCACGCTTCTTAGTTTCAGTCATACTGGAGGCATCTTAGAGAAAAAGAGAGAGAGAGAAGGAAACTTGTCAGCGGTGCAATATTATTCTATTCGCTCTCCGGGGGGGGGGGGTAGGTTGGTCCCATTACTCCACCCGACCAGCCTCTTCTGGAGTGGATATACTATAAAGAACGTTTTACTTACTCACTAAAATAAACACGTCTTGTGTCTACTTACCTTAATGTTGGCACTCTGAGCCCCCCCAGTGCACGGATAAAATGGACTTTTTGGCCAGAAGGCAATCTTTTTCACAAGGAAAAAAAAAAAAAAAAAAAAAAAAAAAAAAACAGGATTTGCACCCTCTACTGATATTGCCAATATAAAACTTCCATTGGAAATATTCTTCGTTCAGTGAAAAAAAAAAAAATCATGTTGTGGCCAAAAAGTCAATTTTATCTGTGGGGCCCCCACCCCACAGCTCGGAGTGCTAACACTAAGCTAAGTAGGCTTTTTAATGACACAAGACGTGTTTATATTTGAAAATGGAATGATTATGTACACGTTATTTATGCAAATGTAGCGATTCGTGGAAAAACTGGATTAAGTCGCTGCATGGCGCTTGTGAAGTACGAGCGTCATGCGATGCATAGTCTGGTCTTCTCTGATTATGTTGCCCCCCTAGCCCCGATACGTTCCCTCGATACTCTACGCTCACTCTGTAGCTCCGAGATGAGGTCACGTGTAAGGCTTTGATATCGCCATTCAGATGTATGTTTTCATCGCCATGTTGCCGCACATTACTGCCCCCTCTGGTCAGATTCTATGCATGCAACGTATTGGTGACAAAGGCAATGCAACTGAACAATCTGAGCAGAGGGGGCACTAATGTGCGGCAGCATGGCGACAAAAACATAAAAGTTTCTGACAAAAGCAGCGATTTAAGTTGTTTTTTCCACGGCCCTACGTAATCTAGTTACAAGTGCGTAGGGGCCTTTACTTTTTGGATTACATGTTCAGAAACAGGTAAGAATCGTGTATTGTGGAAACCATGCGCCGTGTCTGAACGGCGATATCAAAGCCTTACACGTGACCTCATCTCGGAGCTACAGAGTGAGCGTAGAGTATTGACGGAACGTATCGGGGCTAGTTGCCCCCGCGACCCGACCACAGATAAGCGGCTGAACAAGACATACCTGCAGTGTGTAGTTTGGTGCTGCGTAGCGTCTCTATCTCGCTCTGGAAAAGGTTGCAGATGAACTCTTGCAGCGCTCTGAAACGCTCCAACACAAACACTCTGACGCTAACCTCCACACTGCAAACATCAGCAGCCAAAACACACAAGATCTGCTCTGCCGCTGACGCGAGGTGTTCATTTATCTTCAACAGTACAGAATCCATTGTTGTATTCCTTTAAGGGACGCTTTAAGCGCCGTTCTGTTCGCTGTGAATGAAGATAATAACACGAAATGTGTGAAAACAGTAGAATGGAAAACGGAGAGAAAACAACCGCGAGTTGGAAATCCGCTGACAAAAAAAACACAAGGACCAATGATGAGGGAGCAAGGGTAAGACTTCCGGTGGCCGGGCTCTTCACAATAATAGTACCTGCTAAATAATAATAATAACCCGAAATCCCGAAGCACGTTAAAACAATAAATTAAGTACCCTAGTAGGCTATCTAGACAAACAAAATGCAATACAGAGTGTGTTTCTGTGCATTTGTATTTTGACATTAACCAATTATTTTCTGGTAAATGGATGTTTGGAGTTAGACGGAGTTGAAAACATATATCTATACTTCCGGGTCAATGTAATAGAGCTGCGCAGTGACGTCAACGCCCCTGTTCCGGAAGTCTTTTCCCCATTCATTTTTCTCATAGACTTTTCGAAAATAATTTATATCAAGACGATTACGCCGCGGACAAAGCCAACTCGAGTCGTGACGAATCATGATGACACACACAAACTTTTGGGACAATAAAATAATTTCTAAGATGAAAAACGAAACAAAAAGTCTTGTATCATGCCGTTTTCTACTTCTTCCCAATTATATATTATATGACGATATTGTGTTTGTTGTCATGATTTGTCATTCTTCTGACCATTTCAGAAGTTTAAGAAATGATCATATAATGAACATATAAAACAATTCTAATATTGTGAAAATCGGACATTAACTGGCTAGCATACTGTTCTGGGAGGTCCCAAATAGATGACCCCCCCAGAAATGGGTCGGGGGTGGGAAAATTTGCACCCCCTCATTTTTCCATAGTTTGGACCCTATAGAGCCAAAATATGCAAAAAATAAATACATTTTAGCACAAAAATCCTACGGGAGCTGTTTTTTTTTTTTTTTTTACATATCAAACCACACTATAAGGTAAGGGGGCTAGGATAAAACCTCCGGTGGCCTCGTCCTTCAGAATAAAATAAGCCTGCTGTGTTTTCGAATTGATAGGATTGTTCCCTAATGATTTCGGACAGTATTCCCTATATGGGGAGCACCGAGTCTGACAGTAGAGGGTGCTATAGGTTAATGCGCTATGTAGGAGCCAAAATGACAGGATTTATAGCTCACATCATGTTCACTGGGTTGGTGAGGTGAGCGCCGCATTAGACTTCATTGATTGGTTGAAGCACCTCTGTGGGTGGCCACCATAGCTTACAAGTGCATGGTCATTCCCAGCTCACTCCATGGATGGCTTTGGTTCCTGGAGGCAGGGTGAGCTGGGAGGCTACATAATTTGTTGACCGTACGCACTTTAGCACTTTGCACTTTTGATAATTTGATTCTATAGTATATTCCTCACTGTTTGTATCTTTGCACATATTTATTACAGTTGTATTTATTGAATTGACGAATAATTGTAATGATTGGTGCACTGATTACACTAAACAGCTCAAACTTATTTCCTTGTCTGAATCGTTTTTATCATTGGTGTTTTAGTCTATTGTGTTGCGCGTCATACAGTTTCTAGAACTCCCAGGCTTAGCCTGCCGGCATGAGTGATCTATTGGGGATCATTTTCAGCCACTACATTGTCAACAAACTTTGTATCGATCTGGATCGCTATTGGTGTCGGGTGTTTAACCTACCTGGTTCCCCGCGGCGTTCAAACAATGAATCGCGCACATACGTGCACCGCGGCATTAAGGTTGCACTCAGCTATTGTTTAATCCATTTGCTTTCGAGTCCACGTTACGTTCGCATAGCGGCGGCCCGCCCCAAACACACACTTGTTGCACGCACACACACACTCTATTGTTCCCCTATAGGCGAAGTGGCTTTAGCCTATAGCTTTGGCTGTGGGCTATTGTTTGTTGTTTTTCATGTGCATGAACGGGTTCGGCCCGCATTCTAAAACCCGTGGAACGGGTGGCCCAGGGGTGCCGTCTCTTTATAGAGATATATAGGCACATAAGTACCTATCGTTACATGCTGAAGACACAGGGTCTGCATTCGGTAGTTTACGGGTCGTTAGGCAGTTTAGTGGGGAACAATAGCCACGCATCCACACACATACACGCACATTCTACTAGGGCTGTTGCGGTGTATTTTGGGCTTCGATTTGGATGCAAATGATTTCGACTTTGATTCATTTTAATGCAAATTCAAAATGTCTAGTTCATCAAGGCCAGGTTCTACCGCCAGTGCAAACGAGCCAAAACGGCAATCAACGCTCACTGCGAAAGCACTATCAAATAAAATTGAACAACTTCAAAAGGAACGCAAAGCTAAGGTTAACAAAATTGAACGACTTGTAAAAGCAATTAATGACCTTATGCAAAGCTCTGAAAACGCAAAGGCTGTCCAGTTCAACCTTTATAACGTATCTGCACTGTATGATGAAGCAAGCCTTCTCCATGATTCGGTCATTCCATTGCTTCCCCCAGAGGAACAAGAGAGACAAAACAATTGGTTTTCAGACATACAAAAACGCAAAGTTGATTTCACTGAAAATGCAAACAAATGGCTCTCTCAAAACCTTTCCATTCAAAGTACAGTGCAGTTACAGGAAGAGGCTATTATACCTTTGTATGTACCCCCACATCTTGTTGAAACATCTAATGCAGTGAATAACCCAAATGCTTCCTGTGTTCCAGATGACCGTGGGGGTGTGGTGGCAGCTTCAGTCATTGATGATGTTAACCCAGATGATAGTATCTCTAATGTGTCAGTTGAGCCTTCAAAGAAAAGAAGCACTGCAGGTAGTAAGTGTAGGTCCACTACTTCTTCTGCTGCATCCGCACGCCTGATAGAAGCAGACATGGCAGCTCTTCTCGCTCGCCAGAAGAAGCTCAAAGAGAGACAGGCTCTAGAAGAGCAAGAGGCACAGCTCAGAAGGGCTCGTGAAGAGCAAGAGGCACAGTCCAGAAGGGCTCTAGAAGAGCAAGAGGCACAGCTCAGAAGAGCTCGTGAAGAGCAAGAGGCACAGTCCAGAAGAGCTCGTGAAGAGCAAGAGGCACAACTAAAAAGAAGAAAAGAACAGCTAGAGTTGGAAGCAGAGATAGAGGCATCAGCAGCTAAGCTCAACGTCTTGAAGGCCTCCTCCTCTCAGGTGTCTGGTTCTTCAGCCAGTAGGTCAGATGGGATGAATTCCTATTTTGAGAAAGGGGAAGAGAAGCTTACTCAGGTGTTGGATCCCGATGCTGAAACCTTTGTTCCTCCGTCAGGGGGGCTCTCTTCTCAGCATGCTGTATTGGGTGAGCCACAGTCACGTTCACATCTACTTGATGCACGGCATAAGCAGTCAGCCGCACGTCCATCTTTGCTTGATTCTCGAGCTATGTTGGTGAAGAACACGAGGCAGCAGCGAGTATGGCAGCCATCTCAGTACATGTCAGGTGAACAGCAGCCATGTTCACAGCTCCTGGATGCTCAACCTGAGCAGACACGTCCTCCCTCTTTGGATGCTCGGCCTAAGGTGGCTAATCTGGGGTTGCAATCGCAGCCAAGGCCTGAGGCAGCTACAGTGTGGCAAAGTGGATGGTCCGATCCTCAAGCTCATTCTCAGTCGCAGTTGCGGCCGCCTGCACCCTTAGTCCAAGATGGTGTCAATCATGATCAGCTGATCTCTGTCTTAAAGGAGCAGAACAAGATAACCTCTTTACTTGCTCAACAACAGTCTTTGTTCTTTCTTCCACGACGTGACATGCAAACCTTTGATGGTGATCCTTTGGAGTACCAAACATTCATGAGAGCCTTTGAGCACTGCATCGAGGAGAAAACTCACAGCGCCAAGGATTGCTTGTACTTTCTCGAGCAGTACACGAAAGGGAAGCCCAGAGACATGGTTCGCAGCTGTCTACATATGTCCTCTGAAACTGGCTATGCCACAGCCAAATCCTTGTTGCAAGAGCATTTCGGCAACTCATTGAAGATTACCTCTGCGTACATGAACAAGGTGTTCTTGTGGCCAGTGATAAAGGCAGAGGATGTCGATGCGCTTCAGTCTTATAGCTTCTTGCTGCGGTCCTGCTTCAATGCTCTTGGGGAGTTTGAATCCACATACGAGTTGGATGTTCCTGCTAACATGCAGGCTGTTGTCAAGAAGTTGCCCTACAAACTCAGGGAGAAGTGGAGAGATGTCGCTTGTAGCTTGCAGGAGACTAACCGTCGCAGAGCCACGTTTGGTGATATCGTTGAATTCATTGAATGGCAGGTGAAGATTGCGAGCGACCCACTGTTTGGGGATATCCAGGATTCTACCCCTGCAGTGTCGAGGAAGGAAGTGAAGCCTGCTAAACCTCAGTACTTTGCAGGAGCAAATAGAAGTAGCTTTGCGACTACTGTCGCTACAGTCGACAAAAAGGTTGACACTTGTCCGAAGAGAGAACTTGGCTTACCTGTTGTCAAAACATGCTTGCTTTGTGGAGCTGGGCATTCCTTGGACACATGTCGTCTATTGGAAAGGAAGACGCATGATGAGAAGATGTCCTTCTTGAGGGAGAAAAGGTTGTGCTTTGGATGTATGTGCATTGGGCACAGAAGCCGTGAATGCAATGCACGTCTGGTGTGCAAAGTGTGCGGTAAGAGGCATCCTACCTTGTTGCATGTCTACCCTGAAGAGCAGAGTCCAGTGCAAGCGCCAGAAGAGTTGGAGACAACAGACGAGAACAATTCGATCACAGTGCAGTCCGGTGGTCTTACTGGGGCCGGAGAGACTGACTGCACTCTTGCCATACTTCCCGTTCGGGTGAAGTCCAAGAAAGGTCAGACGTTGGTGACCTATGCTTTTCTTGATCCTGGAAGCTCCGCTTCATTCTGCACGGAGGGGCTCATGGACAGGCTGAACCTCTCAGGAAAGAAGACCGACATCCTCCTAAGGACAATGGGTCAGGAGAAGGTGGTCAGTAGCAGGGTTGTTTTGGACTTGGAGGTAGCTGGGCTGGACACAGATGGTTTCTGTGAGCTACCTGCAGTCTACACGCAGGAGAGCATGCCTGTACATCAAGGTAACATCCCGAGGCAGGAAGACTTGCGGAAATGGCCGCATCTTGAACACCTTAAGATCGCAGAGATCAACTCGGGGGTGGATCTTCTTATTGGCACCAATGTTCCTGAGGCTCTAGAGCCATGGGAGGTGGTTAGGAGTGTTGGTGGTGGTCCTTATGCGGTCAGAACAATGTTGGGCTGGACCGTGAATGGTCCCCTTGGAAAGTGTGGCAGCATGGGAATCACAGGTGTGAATCCTGTCACTGTGAACCGTATTGCAGTTGCCAGGGTTGACCAGCTGTGGGAGCAGCAGACGAAGTCAGACGTCCCTGGATGTGTGAATGATGAACAGCTTGGCTTGGCTACAGAAGATCTTAGTTCAGGGTCTGTCACAAAGTCTGTTCAGTTGGTTGGTGTCCATGAACAGAACAAGAAGGTGGTCGAACATCTCACAGGTTTCACCGCACCTGCGTTGTGCAGTACCAAGAGAACACAGTGCAGACATCAGTTAGGCCGGGATGAGGCGTTGCCGATAAGTGCTGTCCAGCAATGGGCAGCCCGGCGCTTAGAGCTTCATCTCGAGGAAGATCGCACAGGATGTATAGGACCTGTGGTGCTGGGCACTGAGAAACATCTGCAAGGCATACGCAGAGCTAAGCCGGGCTGGGGTGAGGTTTTGTCGATAAGTGCTGTCCAGCAATGGGCAGCCCGGCACCAGGAACTTCATCTTAAGATCAGACATGCAGAGGTGAGGCGTTGCCTATAACTGCTGCTCAGCAATGGGTAGCCTGGCTCTACAAGCCTCATCTCGCTGAAGAGTTCTGTGTGTGCAGTAGCTTGGCAGACAGTGGAGCTGGTGCGGAACCCTTGTCGTCCAATACTTGGGCGCAAGCTGAAATGGAGTCTCGAGACCTATCCGCTCGTTCTGTGCAGGTCTCTCCAAAAGACGTCTCCGTGAGGGCAGTCCATGCTGAGAAATATGTGCCGTTTGCCAGTCGCATTCCACCTTGGTTCTGGTTGGGAGAAGTGGTCAGTTGGCCTCTTGGGGTCAGGAAGATGTTGGACCTGGCTCAGAGCAGGAGGCTTCTTGCGCAGCCAGATCTTGAAGAGAAACTACGTGAGAGCATGCAGACCACTGAAGATTCAGTATACAGAGAGGAGATGCAGATTCACGTGGCTTCAGGAAGCAGAGGGGCCGTGAAGTCTCACTTGGGGGGCTCATGCTCTGTGGATCCTTTCTTTCTCGGAGCTCTCGAGCTCTTTAAACTCTCTCTCTCTCCCACTCTCTTTATTTCCCTGTTTTGCAGATGGAGAGGAGAATATGGATGAACGAAGATCCTATTCGAGAAATAATGATGCATTATGATTGACTATTTGCATAGAATTGCATTGAATTTTCTATTTCTATTTTTTGTATTTTGCTAAGGCTAATTTCGAGCTCCTACATATTAATGATAGTTGTAATTAATGCCCAGGCATAATTAGGGGCCGGAATGTAGGAGCCAAAATGACAGGATTTATAGCTCACATCATGTTCACTGGGTTGGTGAGGTGAGCGCCGCATTAGACTTCATTGATTGGTTGAAGCACCTCTGTGGGTGGCCACCATAGCTTACAAGTGCATGGTCATTCCCAGCTCACTCCATGGATGGCTTTGGTTCCTGGAGGCAGGGTGAGCTGGGAGGCTACATAATTTGTTGACCGTACGCACTTTAGCACTTTGCACTTTTGATAATTTGATTCTATAGTATATTCCTCACTGTTTGTATCTTTGCATTACAGCTGTATTTATTGAATTGACGAATAATTGTAATGATTGGTGCACTGATTACAATAAACAGTTCAACTTATTTCCTTGTCTGAATCGTTTTTATCATTGGTGTTTTAGTCTATTGTGTTGCGCGTCATACAGTTTCTAGAACTCCCAGGCTTAGCCTACCGGCATGAGTGATCTATTGGGGATCATTTTCAGCCACTACACGCTAGTTTTACCAACATAAGAACTGTCTGAAAAATAAACACATGATCCCGACATATGGATATGAAGAATAAACTGGCTATAATAAAGAAACAAATGTGAGTAAAAAACACTTTTACTGACCATTAATTTATTTCAATAGTTTAATCACTTTTACTGACCATTAATCCACCAACAGCATCAATGATGCATAAGTGTGTCAGAGGCTTAAAGATGGAATGCCATGAATTTTTTCTACCCTAAAACATGATCATCAGGTATTAATGTTAATGAGTCTACTTTTTTCTGAGAGCGTTAATGTGAACCAAATGGACCCTACCGGGTCCATTTGTACGCTCTCAGAAAAAAAATTGAAAATGGGTGGAATTCCCCTTTAAGGGGCGTCCTCCCACTTCTAAACGTCTCACTACAAAACTGGCGAACAATTGCACTTTTACTCCAAAAACAAATATGGTGAGAAATAATTCAATCTTGTCCTGAGCGGTTCATAACAAGAGAGTAAGTCGTGCATACGGCTGAGTGAGGATTTCTGTAGTTATCCCGAGGACAGGCGCAGGGTGCACATTGTTTTCCTTGTAGACGTTTAGAATATGATCTATAAAAGACAATTATGCCACAGACAAAGACAGCTCGGGTCGTGACAAATCATGACAACACACACAATATTGCCATACAATATGTAAATAAATACAAAAACAGCAGGATACAACACTTTTTGGTTCGTTTTTCTTCTTTGAAATGATTTGATTGTCCCAAAAGATTGTGTGTGATGATTTGACACGACCCAAATTGTCTTTTCGAAAAGTCTATGAGAAAAAAAAAGTGAATTGGGGATCCATTTCTGGAACAGGGTCGACATCACGAGGGGGCGGGGACTGCTCAGCTCTATAAGCAATCCTATAGTTTAGATTACCACACTCAAAGAGCAAACATACAAATTACATGTTTGTTCATTGGTATTTTTTTATTTATTTCAATTTTCAGTGAGATACGAGTGGTCATAAATTCAGCAAGCGATTTCACGACATCTGCTGGGCCACTTGTGCCATAGCGTGCTTTGTGCTTGTCAAACATCCTGGTCTCTAATGTGCATGTCTCCGTTCCCTTCCATTAACCAATGTAGACTCATAGATATGAGCTTCTGACGTTGTTCACGGCAGCCATCTTGTGAGAGTACTCAATACAGTATGCTCTATGGCAGCCCAAACAAAAACAGCTAGAACTCGCTCAAAACTTGACAGATTTACAAACGGAATGCTTTATTACGAACGTTAACAACGTGGTGATTTTTGCTTCTTTTTTTTTCTAAAAACATCATATAACGGTTCATATTTTGCAGACGTCTGACGTTTACAACAAACCAATCCGTTTGAAAATCGGTTGAAAAGTAAGCAAGTTATCATCATTTAAAAAGTAATCATGATAATCATACCAATCATGCCATTCAGAATCAAGTATTGCGAAGAAGCATTTTAGAACATGGGTCAAAAGTTTGTCTGCATGTTGAACACTGTCAAATTACAAGTTTGCGGGTTTTATCCCTGTGTGTTTTCTTCCCATATGTCTAAGTAGATTGCCTCTTTGCCCAAATTGTGCTGCACACAATGTACACGTAAAGGGTTTTTCTCCTGTGTGAACCAGCATGTGTTTGTCTACACTAGCCTTCTGATTAAATGTTTTGCCACAAACTACACAGTTATAGGGCTTCTTCTCACCTGTATGCGTCATCATGTGCCGCTTTAATCTAACCTTGTGACTAAATTCTTTTCCACAAACAGTACAACTGAAGGGCTTTTCCCCTGAATGCGTCATCATGTGTGACTTCAGATCCCCCCTGAGAGCTTTGCCACAAATTTTACAAATGCACTTTTGCTCTTCGTGAATAATCCTCTTGTGTTTTTTTAGATCACTTGAGTGATTAAAGCTTTTGCCACACACTGTACATGCAAAGGGCTTTTCTCCGGTATGAGTTCTCATGTGCAACTGCAGATTGCCTCTCTGACTAAAGCCTTTGCCACAAATGGTACAAGTGCATGTTTTTTCCCCTGTATGGGACCTCATGTGCGTGTATAAATTACCCTTTTGGGAAAAACATTTCCCACAAAGCTCACAAGTAAAGGATCTTGTGTGAGACACCATGTGTCGCTTTAGAGTATTCTCAGTACTATAGCATCTTCCACAAACCTCACAAGTAAAGGGCTTTACCCCTGTATGAGACCTCATGTGTATGTTTAAATATTGCTTGTTATAGCCTTTGCCACAAACCTCACAAGTACAGCGCTTTACCCCTGTATGAGACACCATATGTAGTTTAAGATTACTCTTGTAACAATAGCATTTGCCACAAACCTCACAAGTAAAGGGTCTTTCCCCTGTATGAGACACCATATGTTGTTCAAGTTGACTCTTGCGCCTATAGCATTTGCCACAAACCTCACAAGCAATGGGTGCTCTTTTAGTTTGAGTGTCTTCTTTAACATCACACTTTTGTCTACTGCCTTTGCCAGAAATAGTACAACGGGAGCTCTTCTTCCCTGCGTGTCTTCGTTTGACTGATTTTACATCCTGGGACAGCGTCTTGCTCAAAGACAATCTTTGCCCATCCACATATGTCTTTTGTGACTGCAGTGTGTCTAAAGCTAAATGGCCCTCCCTGGTGTCCTCCCAATTCTCATCAATATCTTCAGTGTCAGATCCAGAACTGTGTGAAGAGAGGAGCTGGTCGTCAGCAGTTGGTTGTGATGTCCCACAATCCTCGACATCAGTTTGTGGTTGCATGTGCTCAGTTGGGGTTCTGGCTACAGGCTCTGTGTCATCACCATCTTTGCTTTTCACTGTTAAAAAAAAAAAAAAAAAAAAAAAAAAAAAAAAAACATCAATTTTTAGATTGTTTTTTCAATGTTCCATGCAACTCTTTCTGCCATATAGCTGTGGGTGGGTGAGGAAGATATCAATGTCTTGTAGCTTCTACAAGAATCAACATTTAGCAAAAGAATCAATCACAAGATCTTGTTCACGAGTGAGGAGAACACAGAGATCAGCCAGAGAATCAGAGTGGCAGGGGGCGGTACTGCAGTCACTGTACTGCACTGTTGTGACGAAAAGAGAGTTGAGCCGGTTGAGGAGTTGAGAAGGCAAAGCTCTCTGTCTGCTGAGCAATCTTCGTTCATGCTTCCACCTTTGGTCATCAAGTGTGAAGGAATCGCGAATACAAGTGGCCAAATCCCCTAAGGTAGGAAGTTCAATCACAGGGAAGAGACTCACTGCTGTTTTGCTTAAAGAAGAGCCAGCTCAGGTGGTTCAAACATCTGGTTAGGATGCCTCCTGAGCGTCTCCCTAGAGAGGTCCTCGATGAATGTGTCACTGGGACGAGACCCCGGGGCAGATGGAGGGATTACATCAGCTCTCTGGCCATGACCCGTCTCAGGATCAGAGGAAGTCACTAATGTTGCTCAGGAACCAACAAAGGATAAATGGTTGAAGATGGATGGATGGGCTGACCTTTGGTTCCATAGTTATAGGGAAAAACAAAAAGTTACAGTTTTAGCATCACCATGAGGCTGACTTATTGAGTTATTAATGCCTTTAATTTAAATAATCATTATGATATCCCGTCCAAGTGTTGTGACATTAGCCCATCCGGTTTCTGAGAGAAAAATGTGAGTTCTCGCATTTTCCCTTGTAAGTGAATGGGACATTTTCTTATTTTCACCGCCGCCGGTAGGCCAACCGCAGGGTTTCCACTGCCAATTACGCAGTAGGGCAAAACACAACGATTTGTAGATTTCATTCTTGATTTATTTAATTTATCTAATAATCCGAACGCATCGTCTGACGATCGCTCCGTTGTTGACTTTCATTTGGGACATATTCATTTTGCACCCACACCCATTCTATCCCATGCAAGGCATTTACTCAGATTTGGCCCCTCAATGTACCCAGAGCACGGGTAAAACAACTACAACTAAACGTCACTTCCTGACTTTTGACCCGGAACTTTTTGCACAGATCGTGAGAGGACAGATTAGTGAAGCCACCAGAAACACCATGACATCATCACGCATCCTGTTTTGGAGATCTGGCGCTTCAAAATAAGAGTTTTTACCAAAGGCCATGGCCCATACCGTGGCATAGAGAATGAGGCAGAACACGACACCGTAGTCGTGTTTCGCAGTAAAAGAGTTAATGCACTACCAGTGTTGGTCAATATTACTTAGGAAAGTAACTTCTTTACTTTAATCGTTACCCCTTAGACAAAGTAATATCATTACTTTACTTATTACTGTAAGCGAAGCGTAATATATTACATAGTACGTTATTACTTTCCCAAGTTATCAACTCCCACCTTTGAAAAAATAGAGATGTACAACATAATCTGTTTAGCGAGCTCTTTTTAGAACTGAATCCAATTTATTGGAATAATAATAGTCTCCAACCCCACAAACTGCACCTGAAAACAAAGCCAACAAAATCCGACATTGTAAATGTCTCTTAGATTAAAAAAAAAAAAACATAAATAAAAAGAGCACAGAGAAGCAATGGGCACATTTTAACCTTGAATCACAAAACAGAACTGCAACTAACAAAACAAGATTTCAAAATTTGTCTCTTTGACTTTTTAAACTTTTTCAGAATTGTTTTTAAAGACAGTTGTCTTGTATTTAAAAATAAAATACAAAATAAAACAGCAAGCGTTTTGTCGTGTACATAACTGTGCGCAGGATGCTGCGTGTGCACGGGATCTACATCTCGTGCACATCTGTTGTTACAGTATCTGTCGATAGCTTGTAAATCTTTTCTATTTTTGCCTGCAACAACAAGCTCATTTTAAACAAGTAACTTGGCGTTACTTGCAAAGTAATGCATTACTTATTCCCCATTTTGGCACAGTAATCTTGTTAATTTCATTTTGGAGCAAAAGTAATAATATTACAGTAACATGTAATCTAAAATTCGTTACTGCCCAACACTGTGCACTAGTAATTTAATTATTAGCAATTTGTTGATTTGAAAAAAAAAAAAAAAGAAAAGAAAAAAAAAGTGTTTCATTATTCTCTCACATCACCAAAAAAACATACAGGAGTAAAGTAGGATAGGGTAACTGACATGTATTCATTTCTAAAAGACAGAAAGAAGACCTTATCAATAGTACTTTAGTACCATCATTTGTTTTACAGAAACACTGTCAAGTGATTCAATTTGGCAAGCTAGAAGATTGTTCAGGTTGAAGCTCATTGATTCAATCTAGTGCTTCCCTGCAATCCACTTTGACTGCAATCAAGTGATAATTCAAAGGAGGTTGCTTATCAAGTCGATCTTCTCGACCTACTACATTGATAAGCCGTATGTGTGTTAAAACGGACTGCATCGCGACGTGCGGTCGAGGGCGGGGCTGAGGACGCTTATCAACACAATTGGCAGGCAGCATGTGACAAGACGTGACAAGATCGCCATAATAAGCAACCTGACTTGATTTTTTTTTTTTTTTTTACCAGGGAGTTGTTATAAACTGATTTAAGGTTTAGATTAATGTGGCATTGACTTTGTGGTCCAATCAAAACCCTGTCATTCAGAATCAAGTATTGCAAAGACGCATTATAGAACATGGGTCAACTAATAGTCTATGTTTGTGTGTCTGCATGTTGAAACTACAACTAAATAGGTTTTATCCCTGTGTGCTTTCTTCCCATGTGTCTAAGTAGATTGGCTCTTTGCCCAAATTGTGCCGCACACAATGTACAAGTAAAGGCTTTTTCTCCTGTGTGAACCACCATGTGCCTTTTTACAGAACACTTCTCGCAAAATCTTTTGCCACAAACTGTACAGTTATAGGGCTTCTCGCCCGTATGGAACCTCATGTGTGTTCTTAAAACGGACTTCAACGGGGATTTCTCTCCACAAACAGTACAACTAAAGGCCTTTTCCCCTGTATGAATCATCATGTGGTACAATGGTACTTCCCCCCTGAAAGCTTTGCCACAAATTTTACAAATGCACTTTTGCTCTGCGTGAATAAACCTCATGTGTTTTTTTAGATGACCTGGTTGATTAAAGCTTTTGCCACACACTGTACATAGAAGGGGCTTTTCTCCAGTATGAGTTCTCATGTGCAACTGCAGATTGCCTCTCTGACTAAAGCCTTTGCCACAAATGGTACAAGTGCTTGTTTTTTCCCCTGTATGGGTCCTCATGTGCATGTTTAAGTTACTCTTCAGGGAACAGCATTTTCCACAAACCTCACAAGTAAAGGGCTTTACGCCTGTATGCAACCTCATGTGTATGTTTAAATAGTGCTTGTTGCAATAGCCTTTGCCACAAACCTCACAAGTAAAGGGCTTTTCTCCTGTATGAGTTCTCATGTGCAACTGCAGACTCCTTACGTGAATAAAGCCTTTGCCACAAACGGTACAAGTGCATGGTTTTACCCCTGTATGGATCCTCATGTGCATGTTTAAGCTACTCTTCAGGGAACAGCATTTTCCACAAACCTGACAAATAAAGGGTTTCTCCCCGGTGTGAGACATCATGTGTCTGTTTAAATCCCGCTTGTCACAATAGCCTTTGCCACAAACCTCACAAGCATAGCGCTTTTCCCCTGTATGAGACACCATATGTCGTTTAAGGTCACTCTTGCGACTAAAGCATTTGCCACAAACCTCACAAGTAAAGGGCTTTATCCCTGTATGAGACCTCATGTGTATGTTTAAATGCTGCTTGTAATCACAGCTTTTGCCACACACCTCACAAGTAAAGGGCTTTACTCCTGTATGAGACCTCATGTGTATGTTTAAATGCTGCTTGTAACGATAGCCTTTGCCACACACCTCACAAGTATAGCGCTTTTCCCCTGTATGAGACACCATATGTCGTATAAGTTGACTCTTGTGATTAAAGCCTTAGTCACAAACCTCACAAGTAAAGGATGTCTCTCCTGTATGAGACACCATATGTAGGTCCTGGGACAGCGTCTTGCTCAAAGACAATGTTTGCCCATCCACATCTCTAAAGGGTTTCTCCCCGGTGTGAGACATCATGTGTCTGTTTAAATCCCGCTTGTCACAATAGCCTTTGCCACACACCTCACAAGTATAGCGCTTTTCCCCTGTATGAGACACCATATGTCGTTTAAGATCACTCTTGCAACTAAAGCATTTGCCACAAACCTCACAAGTAAAGGCCTTTACCCCTGTATGAGACCTCACGTGTGTGTTTAAATGCTGCTTGTAACGATAGCCTTTGCCACACACCTTACAAGTATAGCACTTTTCCCCTGTATGAGACACCATATGTCGTTTGAGATCACTCTTGCAACTAAAGCATTTGCCACAAACCTCACAAGTAAAGGGCTTTACCCCTGTATGAGACCTCATGTGTGTGTTTAAATGCTGCTTGTAACGATAGCCTTTGCCACACACCTTACAAGTATAGCACTTTTCCCCTGTATGAGACACCATATGTCGTTTAAGTTGACTCTTGTGATTAAAGTCTTTGCCACAAACCTCACAAGTAAAGGCTGTCTCTCCTGTATGAGACACCATATGTAGGTCCTGGGACAGCGTTTTGCTCAAAGACAATGTTTGCCCATCCACATTGTGTGTCTTTCGTGACTGCAGTGTCTCTAAAGCTACATGGCCCTCCCTGGTGTCCTCCCAACCCTCATCAATATCTTCAGTGTCAGATTCAGAGCTGTGTGAGGACAGGAGCTGGTCGTCAGCAGTTGGTTGTGATGTCCCACAGTCCTCGACATCAGTTTGTGGTTGCATGTGCTCAGCTGGGGTGCTGGCTACAGGCTCTGTGTCATCACCATCTTTGCTTTTCACTGTTAAAAAACAATCAAACTTTTCCCCTGTATGAGACACCATATGTCGTTTAAGTACACTCTTGCAACTATAGCATTTGCCACAAACCTCACAAGTAAAGGCCTTTACCCCTGTATGAGACCTCATGTGTACGTTTACATGCTGCTTGTAACGATAGCTTTTGCCACACAATTCACAGGTAAAGGGCTTTACTCCTGTATGAGACCTCATATGTATTTTTAAATAATGCTTGACACAAAAGCCTTTGCTACACACTTCACAAGTATAGCGCTTTTCCCCTGTATGAGACACCATATGTTGATTAAGATTACTCTTGCAACTAAAGCATTTGCCACAAACCTCACAAGTAAAGGGCTTTACCCCTGTATGAGACCTCATGTGTATGTTTAAATAATGCTTGTCACGATAGCCTTTGCCACACACCTCACAAGTATAGTGCTTTTCCCCTGTATGAGACACCATATGTAGTTTAAGAACACTCTTCTGACTATAGCATTTTCCACAAACCTCACAAGTGAAGGGCTTTACCCCTGTATGAGACCTCATGTGTATGTTTAAATATTTCTTGTTGCAATAGCCTTTGCCACAAACCTCACAAGTACAGCGCTTTTCCCCTGTCTTGCTCAAAGACAATGTTTGCCCATCCACATCTCTAAAGGGTTTCTCCCCGGTGTGAGACATCATGTGTCTGTTTAAATCCCGCTTGTCACAATAGCCTTTGCCACACACCTCACAAGTGTAGCGCTTTTCCCCTGTATGAGACACCATATGTCGTTTAAGGTCACTCTTGCAACTAAAGCATTTGCCACAAACCTCACAAGTAAAGGGCTTTCTCCCTGTATGAGACCTCATGTGTATGTTTAAATGCTCCTTGTAACGATAGCCTTGGCCACAAACCTCACAAGCATAGCGCTTTTCCCCTGTATGAGACACCATATGTCGTTTAAGTTTACTCTTGCAATTAAATCCTTTGCCACAAACCTCACAAGTAAAGGGCTTTACCCCTGTATGAAACCTCACGTGTGTGTTTAAATGGTGCTTGTAACGATAGCCTTTGCCACACACCTCACAAGTATAGCGCTTTTCCCCTGTATGAGACACCATATGTAGTTTAAGAACACTCTTCTGACTATAGCATTTTCCACAAACCTCACAAGTGAAGGGCTTTACCCCTGTATGAGAACTCATGTGTATGTTTAAATATTTCTTGTTGCAATAGCCTTTGCCACAAACCTCACAAGTACAGCGCTTTTCCCCTGTATGAGACACCATATGTTGTTTAAGAGCACTCTTGCAACTAAAGCATTTGCCACAAACCTCACAAGTAAAGGGCTTTACCCCTGTATGAGACCTCACGTGTGTGTTTAAATGCTGCTTGTAACGATAGCCTTTGCCACACACCTTACAAGTATAGCGCTTTTCCCCTGTATGAGACACCATATGTCGTTCATGTTTACTCTTGTGATTAAAGCCTTTGCCACAAACCTCACAAGTAAAGGATGTCTCCCCTGTATGAGACACCATATGTAGGTTAAGTTCACTCTTGTGACTATAGCATTTGCCACAAACCTCACAAGTAAAGGGTGCTTGTTTAGTTTGAGTGCCTTCTTTAACATCACACTTTTGACTACTGCCTGTGTGAACCAGCATGTGTCTGTTTACAGAAGACTTATCACTAAAGTTTTTGCCACAAACTGCACAGTTATAGGGCTTCTCGCCTGTAGAAATAGTACAATGGAAGCTCTTCTTCCCTGTGTGTCTTTGTTTGGGTGATTTTAGATCCTGGGACAGCGTCTTGCTCAAAGACAATGTTTGCCCATCCACATTGTGTGTCTTTCTTGACTGCAGTGTCTCTAAAGCTAAATGGCCCTCCCTGGTGTCCTCCCAATCCTCATCAATATCTTCAGTGTCAGATTCAGAACTGTGTGAAGCAGATGGTCGTGATGTCCCACAGTCCTCGACATCAGTTTGTGGTTGCATGTGCTCAGCTGGGCTGCTGGTTACAGGCTCTGGGTCACCACCATCTTTGCTTTTCACTGTTAAAAAACAAACAAACATCGATTTTCTTTTTGTTGATGATTTTTTTAATGTACCATAAAACTCTTTCTGCTATGGGTGGGTGAGGAAGATATCAATGTCTTGTAGCTTCTCTGAAAAATCAACATTTGGTAAAATTATTACAGCAAAAGTATCAATCACAGGGTCTTGTTCACGAGTGAGGAGAACGCAGAGATCAGCCAGAAAATCAGAGCAGCAGAGGGCAGTACTGCAGTCACTGTACTGCACTGTTGTGACGAAAAGAGAGTTGAGCCGGTTGAGGAGTTGAGAAGGCAAAGCTCTCTGTCTGCTGAGCAATCTTCGTTTCTACTCTCACCTACGGTCATCAAGTGTGAAAGAATAAGGTCGCGAATACAAGTGGCCAAATCCCCTAAGGTGAGAAGCTCAGACACGTGGAAGAGACTCACTACTGCTTTGCTTGAAGAAGAGCCAGCTCAGGTGGTTCGGGCATCTGGTTAGGATGCCTCCTGAGCGTCTCCCTAGGGAGGTCCTTGAGAGGTCCCCACTGGGACGAGACCCCGGGGCAGATGGAGGGATTACATCAAGGGTTTTCAACAGGTGGTCCGGGGACCACCAGTGATCCCTGAGAGGATTCCAGGTGGTCCCCAGGCTAAATGGTGGAAAGTTGGTTAACCAGATGTAACTCTTGAGTGTGAAAATGAAACCAAATGGACCCTTGCGGGTTAGAATATTCATCATCTGAATTAGCACCACTTAATTAAGAAGTCTACACTATTTTGTTTGCAAAATCCAGCCTGGAATTGTGAACAAAACCAAAAGAATTCTTAGGTTTTAGGTTTATGGGGTGAAAATGTAATCAAGTGGTGGTCCGTGGCTCAAATGCTGAATAAATGGTGGTCCCTGGGATGAAAAAGGTTGAAAACCCCTGGATTACATCAACTCTCTGGCCAACTCTCTGCCAACTCAAACCTCAAAAACTGTCTTCAAAACGTCAGTAACAGCATATACAGAAAAAAAACACTATTTCAAAGCTTAAACTTTCTAAGGGGCCTTGAAATGGAAGTGATACTAATGGAACAATCACATTTTTGATGTGTAGATCTTGTTGAGCCAGTTATTGTGATGTGATGTGAGTACTTGCATTTTCCCATGTAAGTGAATGGGACACATTTTCTTACTTTCACTGCCACCGGTAGGCCAACCGTCCGTGCATTTTACGGCCAACTGAATTCTCATTTCGTTTTTGACAAACAGTATTCAGTTTAGGTCCTGTGTTCTGAATACTGTTTCTCAAAAACGGGAAATTGTTAATTAAAAATAGGAAAAAGGTTTATTTTTCTTAATACTGTTTAGAAATCTTTCCTTAAAACTTAAAAATAGGTTTTTAAAACGCCTATATGACCTAATTCCTTACTTTCTTCGGTGCGGCCCCCCTCAGAATGGTGATTTCAGTACCATCGCGCTCCTGTACTGAATTCTGTTTTTTCCTCTCGCTCAGAGCGTGGGGGCGTGGCGCGGAGCTCTTGATTGACAGCTCAGTTACTGCTGCAGTTACTACAAGGAGACACACGCGGCGCTGTTGGCGCTGTTGGCGCTGTTGTACTAGCAGATAATATTATGGATTAGAGTAGACAATATTATTATACATTTATCCTTTATTATATTTAGATATATATTTACACCCTTTAGCGCTGCCGTAATTTTAAATAAATTAGCCCGCTTTTTGGTTGCATATTAACACAGCGCTGTTATTACATTCTGATTAGACATTGATGATTGATGCATCCTCCTCTGTGTCAACTCTTAAATAGTGCTGGAATGAGTTTGGACGTGCACATCCCGCGACAACCACGGCACCCACTTGACTACTGTCCTGTCTGTCACTGTGGTCCGTCCGTGACACCATGATCACGCTGCAGTGTGCGCTCAATAGTTAGAAATTATAGCTCTGTGGCTGGTTACAGGGTAGTTAAGAAGATGCAATCAAAATGCCGCCAACGCCAATTTATTTAAAATGACGGCAGTGGGTATAAATATTATCTAAATGATAAAGGATAAATGTATATAGACTACAAAACTTCAATGACTTTGGCACCTTGTTTGGCACCTTGACGGCCCAAGTAGCATTATAGTGACCCACCTCTATAAACACTTAATTGAACAAATAAACTATACCTGTAACATAACGGGTTGCATAATAATGATTAATGACACAGATGACGAGGTACTTAGCCTATTACCAGGTAGGCCTCTTCAACATGTCTGTCTGTCTTTCTGTCTGTCTCCTACTTTATTAAGAGTTGACACAGAGGAGGATGCACCAATCATCAATGTCTAATCAGAATGTAATAACAGCGCTGTGTTAATATGCAACCAAAAAGCGGGCTAATTTATTTAAAATTACGGCAGCGCTAAAGGGTGCAAATATATATCTAAATATAATAAAGGATAAATAATAATATTGTCTACTCTAATCCATAATATTATCTGCTAGTACAACAGCGCCAACAGCGCCGCGTGTGTCTCCTTGTAGTAACTGCAGCAGTAACTGAGCTGTCAATCAAGAGCTCCGCACCACGCCTCCACGCTCTGAGCGAGAGGAAAAAACAGAATTCAGTACAGGAGCGCGATGGTACTGAAATCACCATTCTGAGGGGGGCCGCACCGTAGAAAGTAAGGAATAAAGTCATATAGGGGTTTTAAAAACCTATTTCTAAGTTTTAAGGAAAGATTTCTAAACAGTATTAAGAAAAATAACCCTTTTCCCTATTTTTAATTTACAATTTCCCGTTTTTGAGAAACAGTATTCAGAACACAGGACCTAAACTGAATACTGTTTGTCAAAAACGAAATGAGAATTAAGTTGGCTGTAAAATACACGGACCGCCAACCGTAGGGTTTCCACCGCCAATCACGCAGTAGGGCAAAACACAACGAAAAACACAACGTAGATTTCTCTCTTTAATTCATCTATTAATCTGAGCGCATCGTCTGACGATTGTTCCGTTGTTGACTTTCATTTGGGACATATTCATTTTGCACCCACACCCATTCTATCTCATGCATTCAAATGGCATTTACTCAGATTTGGCCCCTCAATGTACCCAGAGCACGGGTAAAACAACTAGAACTAAACGTCACTTCCTGACTTTTGACCCGGAACTTTTGCACAGATCATGAGAGGACAGATTAGTGAAGACACCAGAAACACCATGACGTCATCACGCATCCTGTTTTGGAGATCTAGCACTTCAAAATAAGTGTTTTTTTTTTTTTTTTTTTTTTTTTTTTTTTTACCAAATGCTGTGGCCTGAGCCGTGGCACAGAGAATAAGGCAGAACACGACACTGTCGTCGTGTTTCGCGTTAAAAGAGTTAACCCAGATAGCAAAATCCATTGATTCAACGTTGAATCAATGGATTCAACATTGATTCAACGTTGAATCAATGGATTTTGCTATCTGGGAATGCACTACTAATATGGGTGTATATAGATCGAAATTAGTGCACTCAAAGTCTTGGTCTAGTCAGCAAACAATTGCACTTTTACTCCAAAAACAAATAGGGCGAGGAATAATGATAATTCAATCTTGTGCTGAGTGGTTCATCGTGCGCGACTGAGTGATGATTTCTGTAGTCTCGAGGGCAGGCGCAGGGTGCACGTGCCCTGCACCCACATTGTTTACAATTCTGGCCACTAGGCTTCACAATTAATCGAAGACAAATTGCAATCGAAAATCGTGGTTTTGCTCTTTCAGTGCACATTTAGGGTAGAACTGTGCTACACTGGTTCATAGCCTACCTTACCGTACAAAGTGTTCTGTTGAATAAGAAAAGAAAAATGCAATGTGTTCTGCTGTTTACTTTAAGAAAAGGTAGTCCAAGACTCCAATAACAGAAAGGAAATACTTGGGGCAAAAAGACTACTTGGATATTCATTAAAAAGAAAGAAAAGTGAGGATTGCATTTTATCCATCTTTGTTCAATAAGACCACCCTTACTCTGTTCAAATACATGTTGTCTCTTTTGTAATTTTACCCCACAAAAAAGAAGAAGAAAAAAAAAAACGAAATTGAGAGATTTTCAGAGGAAAAAAAATCGACGTTTTATTTTAGGCAAAATCGCGAAGCCCCAGTGGACACCATGTTCATTTCATCAAGACATTTAGAGATGTACAGATAAGTCACTTCTGTAAAGCCAGAAGCAGCAAATCATAGCGGGGGCAGAAAGAGAGAAAATGGGGTAAACGTGCCTTAGTTGACTCTTCTAGTATAGATATTATAGTTCATGGTGAGCACTGAGCACTGAGTCACTGCTGGCACAATAGTGATATATAACAAGCGCCCCTACATTCAGCAAACATTTAGTCAACTCATGCCATCTGCTGGGTCTTTTGTGCCATAGCCTGATCAGAGCATGATTTGTGAACGTTCAACTTGGTCTCCACTGGGCATGTCCATTTCCTTCCATGGATCAAAGTGGACGCCACCGTAGGAGACTCCGCCATACTTCGCAGTAGGCTACAATTCAAATACAACTACATCAAAAGTGAACAGCACTAGTTAAGCACCACACTTGCTCATTTCATCAAGAGAAATGAGTGAGATAGGAGCGCTCCTACTTTCAGCAAGTAGGGGCACTTTCACGCCATTTGCTGGGCCACTTGTGCCATAGCATGATTTGTTCTCGTCAAACCTCCTGGTCTCTAATGCGCATGTCTGTTTCCTTCCATGAACCAAAGTGAACTCCCCTGTAGATGTTGTTGCTTCCCATCCTCTTTAAACAGTCCTTGGTCTCAACTGCACGTCTCTTTCCTTACACGAACCAAAGTGAACTCCCCCGTAGGTCTCATCACTTCCGTTCCTCTTTGAATAGTCCTTGACTGCATCTACGTAGGTTTCCCCCCTGTGTGTTTCCTCCTCACATGTTTTTGCAGATTACTCATTTGACTAAATTGTTTTGCACACCATGTGCAAGTAAAGGGGTTTTCTCCTGTATGGACCCTCATGTGTATTTTTACATAGCCTTTCTGACTAAAGCCTTTCCCACAAACTCCACAGTTATAGGGCTTCTCACCTGTATGGATCCTCATGTGTGTTTTTAAAGTGGTCTTGAAAGTGAATTTCTTTCCACAAACAGTGCAACTGAAGGGCTTTTCCCCTGAGTGTGTCTTCATGTGTGAATAATAATCTCCCTTGAGACCTTTTCCACAAATGTCACAAATTACAGACTTTTCTTCTGAGTGCGTTTGAATGTGTTTTTTTTTAGATGACTTGAGTGATTAAAGCTTTTGCCACACACTGTACATGCAAAGGGCTTTTCCCCTGTATGAGTTCTCATGTGCAACTGCAGATTGCCTGTTTGACTAAAGCCTTTGCCACAAACGGTACAAGTGAATGGTTTTTTCCCCTGTATGGGTCCTCATGTGACTGTTTAAATTTGTCTTTAAGGAACAACATTTCCCACAAACCTGACAAATAAAGGATTTCTCCCCTGTGTGAGAATTCATGTGTAGTGTTAGACTATTCTTATTACTAAAGCATTTTCCACAAACCTCACAAGTAAAGGGCTTTACCCCTGTATGAGAGCTCATGTGTATGTTTAAAACTTTCTTGTTGCAATAGCCTTTGCCACAAACCTCACAAGTACAGCGCTTTACCCCTATATGAGACACCATATGTAGTTTAAGATTACCCTTGCGTTTAAATCCTTTGCCACAAACCTCACAAGTAAAGGGTCTTTCCCCTGTATGAGACACCATATGTTTTTTAAGAATACTTTCGTGACTATAGCATTTTCCACAAACCTCACAAGTAAAGGGCTGTACCCCTGTATGAGACACCATATGTAGTTTAAGAGTACTCTTGCGACTATAGCATTTTCCACAAATCTCACAAGTACAGCGCTTTACCCCTGTATGAGACACCTGTAGTTTAAGATTACTCTTGTGACTACTGCCTTTGCCAGAAATAGTACAACGAACACCCTTTTTCCCTGTGTGACTTTGTTTTGCTGATTTTCGGTCCTGGGACAGTGTCCTGCTCAACGATTGTTCGTTCCCTTCGACATCATGCGTCTTTTGTGATTGCAGTGTGTTTAAAGCTAAATGGCCCTCCCTGGTGTCCTCCCAATCACCATCGATATCTTCAGTGTCAGATTCAGAACTGTGTGAAGACAGGAGCTGGTCTTCAGCAGTTGGTTGTGATTTTCCACAGTCCTCTGCATCAGTTTGTGGTTGCCTGTGTTCAGTTGAGGTGCTGGCTACAGGCTCTGTCTCTCGGCCATCGCCTTTAATTTCCACTGCAATAGACAAATGAATAAATAAATAAAATCAGTAGGACCAGGATATTAACACAGAATGTAATTGCAGGACACTGTCACTAGATGACATTCAGACTGACCAGCAAATCCACCCAGGGCACTGGATGCATAAGAAAACAGTCGACACGACGAGAACGTAGGTGTGCTCCATCACAGTCAGTACAGAAACCCAACATAGTTAAGAAAGCAGGCGACGCCACCTCTTCCACTGGTGTCTCTGGTTTCCATGGTGACGCTCCTCTACAGCGTAGCTCTCGTACACGTTAACAAAAAAGCCAAAAGCCGCAAGGCTTACGCATCAAGCACCGAATCATTCGCAGGTGGTGCTGTACGTCCCAAGTCGGAGGATCTTAAGCTGGCTAATAGCACCACCAGACAGTCTACCAAACAGGAGGAAGCTACTGAGATCAATTTGCTTGTACCCGTGGAAGGGAAATCCATAATTCTTCAAAAATGGAATACAGCACAGTTACGTGCAATTACTTAACTCAATAACTGCTAAGCATTCCAGAAAAAAAGGGTTTGAGCTGTGCTAAGCTCGTTGAGTGATGTCACTAGTGATGTCACTAATAAAAACAAAGGCCAATAAAAAACAAAGTCCTATAGCGACATATACATGCCATATACCGTCAGAAAGAGCACAATCGCTGCTTTCACTAAAAAAAAAAAAAAAAAAGCATTCATACCACCTATCGTTCAGGACTTAATGCCATTTGAATGCTATAGAGACATGAGCAGTCTTGTAAAAATACATTATGAAGAGACATTGACAGACAAATATATATATGAACCAAATGAAGATATTGTACATGCTGTACACCGAATGACAGCCCCATTTGTCCACTTTTTCATCCCATCTTCCGTTTGTCTGTAATTGCCATTTGAATTCAACTTGCGTTGTGGGCCAACACCATATAATTTATGGAATAATATTTTTCAGGTCTATATAATATAATTATGTTGACAGTAATATATAAAAAACATATACCATATGAAAGGGCACACCCTCTGCTCCAATAAGAAAAGAAGAGAAACAATTATGGCATCTACAGTTCACCAGTTATTGAGGTTTTATGTCAGACATCCCTGCAATAGATGGATGTCAGAGAAATGCCTCGGATCCGTTGCTTGCGTGTGTGTGGGGGGGGGGTTGTGTGTGTGTGTGTGTGTGTGTGCTTGCGCAACGTTTAGCTAGCTCAAGCTAACTCGGACATAAGATGCTGATCGCACACACACACACACACACACACACACACACACACACACACACACACACACACACACACACACACACACACACACACACACACACACACACACACACACACACACACACACACACACACACACACACACACACACACACACACACACACACACGCGGTCCGTTCGACCATTAGCCGACACTGGTTTCAGCCCCAGCTGCAGGCAGAGCCACAGAGAGAGAGAGAGAGAGGGAGATAAATAGAGAAAGAAAGATGAAATTCCCATGCCAGTATCAACCACACAATATCCAGATGGCCAAAGTAAAATAATCTAATCCAATTGATGGAAAAAAAAAAAAAAACAAGCAATCGAAGTCCTGGTGCTGTTTTGCCAGCGACAACAGAGCACAGTAGTTAGCCTGTGCCACCCCCGTTGACCGGAGCCTCTGTTGCCTGTGTGTTTTTCTTCCTCAAAGCACAAAAAATGGGTAGGTGGGCGGAGTTTTGGTTGTGACGTCGCCAGGGCCTTAAAGCAACAGTATACTACAGAACCAACTTGGATTTATGCATTCAGATTACATTATAATTGAACAAATGATGGTTTACTGATCATTGTCATTGCCGCACGGGGGCGCCAAATTCCTCCAAAACGTGTGTGTATGTATGCATATATATATATATATATATATATATATATATATATATATATATATATATATATATATATATATAATATATATATATATATATATATATATATATATATATATATATATATATATATATATATATATATATATATATATATGGATTCAGCAGTTAAATTGTTAAAGACTTCTCATATCATTGCGCCTTGACAAGCCACGTAACAAAATTGACGTTATGAAGTATTATCGTGGGCATTGAGGAAACTGTCCAGCTAGAATTAACTTTTTCGCTGCCTGTAGTGCTTCTTGGTAGCCATTCAATTCCATTCTATGACACGTGTCATATAATTATGACAGCAGCTGACAGTGTTACCACAGGCTACTACTCTTTTCCTGTTAATACAAACAGTTGGATGACAGCAGCGATGCGAGAGAAGGACAGAATAAACATCAGAAAATAGGCAGCGCCTCAGGGCAGTACACTCAAGAATGAATGCATTGCAGATACAGAGTGCCAAAAATATTGCTATTGATGGAGTTGGATTTACAAGACAAAGGAGACCAGGGAGGTGACAAATGAAGAGGAACAATACATGTTGAAATAAGTCTGGCGCAATGATAAATGACTATCAAATGGCTATGTACGAGTGTCTATGTAAATAGTGGCCTGAGGGACCTATAGATTAGCTGTAGCTCATGTACGATTATAATTGTAGAAAGCAAACAAATATAATTACGGAGTATGATGGAATCCATGCTGTGTAATGGCAGGCACACGGAATTGGAGAATTCCGGCAATTACGAAAAATAACCATAGGTTTAGCCGACTAAAACCTTTATGTAATCAAATGGAAAGAACACTGAAGAAAGACGTCAGATGCCGTATGTGTGTCCATACCACGGCTCTTCATTTGAAACCCTTATTTTTGAAGTGCCACATCTCCGAAACTGGATGTAGGGTGATGTTATCATGTTTATGGTGTTTTGACCATTCTGCCCTCCAAATCTTTGCAATCTCGATGACATGCAAAACAACCCAAGCTATTTCAAATTAAATTGCTTATATTTAAAATGACTACTAACTAACTACAGTTGTGGCACCACTAACTCAACATTTCATCTTTGAAAACAAAACTCTGAGTCAGACCTTTAGCTTTATGCATGCTGTGTGTCTGTTGCAACTTCAACAAGTGATGTTATTATTGATGCTTACTTGTCCAATAAGAGTCCTGTAACCGAAAATGGTAACCCCTAAAGGTGTAATAAGTAACATATTACTCTCCTAGTAATATTGCCCAATACTGGTCGTGAGTCCTGGATGCATCGCTGTCTGCCATTGAAATCGGCTGGATTGCCGGGGGAACAAAAAGACATTGAGGGGTAGAATTTTCGAATTGCCCATTCTGTCCCAAATGAAATGCAACAAAACGATGACACATTCCTCGCCAAACATGCGGATCAAAAGATCAATCAATTAAATTTAACGATACCCATCCCTAGACAACACTGCAAAGTGCAAACCTACAGGGACACGAGGCCCAAACAGTATACGGGTTACAAACGAGTGGAGAAAGAAAAATACTGGCTAACTAGGAAGAACTACTGGCTAAATGAGAAAGTGACAACAACACTCGTGAGGATGCGACTCCGGTGAACAACTTGAGATGGGAGCTGCCACTGCAAACCCTCTGTGTGTGTGTGTGTGTGTGTGTGTGTGTGTGTGTGTGTGTGTGTGTGTGTGTGTGTGCGTGTGTGAAGGGGAAGGAGCCCAGGTAGGTTTGAGCAAGTGTTAACAGTTTTGGATTCTTCATTTTAGTTTAAGTTCATTTGTTACATTTTGTTTTCTAATTCAGTTAGTTTTAGTAAATTTCTTGTAGAGCAGATTTTGCCTATTATTTCCAACTCAATAGTTTTAATCGTTGACCTTTCATATACAACAAGGTACGGCATTTGTAGAAGCAGCAATAGCCCACTGCTAAACACGTGTAGCGTAGTAGTGCTCCCATGAATGTGCCAAAATGGAAGGTGATTGGTATTCAAGCAGATTTTTTTAACCGTCTGTGTTATGGAATTCAGCAGAGGGCAGAAGACCTAGAAGCACCTCCTGCTCTTGCTGGTCACAGGCCTAGATACAATTTGGATTTAAAAGAATATTTCACTTTAAAAAAAAAAAGAAATAAAGGAAAAAAAAAAAAGTGTTATGGTCTACTCAAGCTCATGTGAACACCATAGACAGTTTATAACTTTTAGATCGATATTTGACGCCCATTTTACCTGCCCCATCCTATTATACATAACGGACCCCAGTTTAAAAAATAAATTAAAACAGTAAATGAGAAAGCACAGCGCCCTCACATATTAGGAGGACAATATCAGTCACCAGAAAAAAAAAAAAAAGATTGGATGTTATTGATGATAATAATTAAAAACGTAGCCTGAAAGTTTAACAGGTAAAGTTGACTTAAATGTTTGTTAATTTTAGTATTCATTGTGTGTGTGTTTTTTTTTTAGTTAGTAATATTAAACTATTATAACCCTGCTTTGAGCTGCACTCACTCTCTGAGCTGCTGAGACAGAGAGGGAATTCATCCTGAATAACTCCACTACAGGTTTAAACCACAGTAAATAAAACACTACATACCCATCCTGAATGACTCCACTACACGTTTAAACCACAGTAAATAAAACACTACATACCCATCCTGAATACCTCCACTACAGGTTTAAACCACAGTAAATAAAACACTACATACCCATCCTGAATAACTCCACTACAGGTTTAAACCACAGTAAATAAAACACTACATACCCATCCTGAATAACTCCACTACAGGTTCCAGCTCTGCGTCCAACAATCCACGTCGATGTGCCTCTGCCAACATCGGATGTCTTCTGGGGACCGGTCCTCTGGATACTGTAGACCTCTGTCTGTGGTGTTCTGGAGAGGGAAATAAAAGGGTTAGCATTCTGCAAACTCAAAGTAGTAGTTGATCCAAACATTGGGTAGAATTCTCGAATGCTATTGCCCATTACATCGATCGCGGTCCGCCAGTCAATCACTATAGCGGTGGGCAAGTAGATCGCTAGGCCGTGACATGAAAAAGATAAAGGGAATGCAAATAAAAGAAGGGGGAGGGTGGAAAAACGCAAACTCTGTTCACTTCATGGGGCCTGCTAATGCTGGCTATTCTGCTTAGACTTCTATGGAGAATGGGGACAACCGGGAGTTATGGAGTGCATTGGTGTCTATGAACGGAGCGAGTGTTTCCTGCCCCCTCAATGTCACAGCTCTACTACTAGAAGATCAGACAGCCACACACATACGTACGTACACATGCACAGGCAGAGACAGCAGAGAGAGGAAGAAAAGGGAGCTGCTTTCGTGACTTTATACCAGGGGTTTACGATTATTAAGTGGTCCGGGGACGGGGGACCACCATTATTTGGACTTTAGAGAAATTGGTTCTATAAGGCATATAGAACCAAATGGACCTACGTGTTTTCATTTTACACATGTACAAGTTGCCGCCAGGGCCGCAGCGCGCTAAACAGTCTGCAGGGGTTGACACTAAGGTCTCCGAGGCACTTGCCCATCGGGCAAGTGCAAGTCAGGTTCTACTTGCCCTCAGGTCATGGTCACTTGCCCCCCAAAAATATATTGTAAATTTTACATTTAAGTTTACTTCCTACTTGGGTGCTTTAAACCAAGTAGGTGGTCCCTGAGAGGGTTCCAGGTGGTCCCCAGCTAAGTTGGTTAACCAGATGTAGCTCTTGAGAACGTAAAAATGAAACCAAATGGACCCTTGCGGGTCCATTTGTTTTCATTTTTACACTCTCAAGAGTTAAAATTCATCATCTTAATTAGCCCATAGTGGTCACAGACCCAGTGGTCCCTGACCCCCAGCAAAATGATAGTTTGGAACCAAATGAACCTGGGAGAGAGATGGGATAGCTAGAAAGCAGGCAGAGTGCAATGACTGCCTTCAAGACCAATTTATCTTGTGTAGTGTTATAAAGCACTAAGTTGCACACTTGCCCGATCGGGCAACCAGGTAGCAGACTTCACTTGTCCCACCATTTTTTTTACTTGCCCCGGGCAAGTGGTCAAGTGGGCAAGTGTTAGTGTCAAGCCCTGGTCTGAGTGCAGTTGTCCATGATCCATGACTAGTGATGTCGGAAGAAGCGCAGTAAGCCTCTGCCAAGCACGCGCCTGCATCGCGGACCAAAAAATGTGCAGCTCAGCTTCGTGTTATTGTTTTTGCTTCCTTGTACGTCAGAGGAGGAGTAGACATTGCAACGTACTGTATGGGCGTTTGGACCAAATTGTTGGCTGCATGGCAGCCAATCAGGTCTGGGACCTGGTGTGTAGGCCAAAAGCCTACACCACCAGACCTGAGCCTTGGGCTTACCAAATAATTATCCATAATAATTAAATCCTGCAATTCAAAAACTCGGTATTATTACTCGGTATTGATTTCCAATATCGCGATAAACGGTAATACCGGTATATTGCCCAAGATCAATGGCGTCCAATATGGCCCCCAAAAGTCATTAAAATAGCTTAACTTCTTCATTATCCAACCAAGAGAAATACTTCTTGTGTCTAACCCCATCTTTTGTGGGTGTTTTGTAGCGTATATTCGACTTTGGAGAAATTGAATGCCAGAAGAATGCTTTGCGGTGGCTGAGACCAGAGCCATAGAGTAATGCATGAGACGAAGCAGTGAATGGTCCTGAAAGGTATTATAACATCAGTCCTATTCAATAGCCCTTTTTATGTGTGAACACAAGGCTGCTGTACTTCATACATCATAACTTTCACTGCTATATGTCACCTGGACGCTTCTCAGGATGCAGTACAGGGGTGGGCAGGCGAGCAGGGTGCTTTCTGGGGCGGCCACGACCACGAACACGACCACGCTTCTGAGGTTCCACCGTCATAATGGAGGTATCTGATAGAGAGAGAGAGATATGCAGGATTTAATATTATAGGTAATGTTTAGTGCCTAAATGAAAAGGTCAAAGGGACACACAAACAAGCTTTGCCACATGCTTCCTTCGGCAACACAGAAGGGGAACGTTCGGGATCTGACAACCGTGAGGGAGCATAAATTACTGTTGTGTGTGTGTGTGTGTGTGTGTGTGTGTGTGTGTGTGTGAGTGAGTGAGTGAGTGAGTGAGTGAGTGAGTGAGTGAGTGAGTGAGTGAGTGAGTGAGTGAGTGAGAGAGAGAGAGAGAGAGAGAAATAATGAATCAGACATTACTGTAGGTTAATTTGGTGAATGACAACACCTCATAGCTCTAACACCTCGTAGCTCCATTTTAAGTGGACGGCGGGATAGGGATTTTTTTCCCCTTTTCAACAACTGGACCACTTTTTTTGTTGGAAATAAATCAATCAATTTTGTACAGTCTATATTGTCGGGGAGCAAAAATTGTATAGTGCAGCTGCTTCGTAGTCAGGGCATTTAGGGGGGCAATTTCCCCCCTTGCCCAGGCCTACAGTATATCCTGCCCTGCATTATTTGCATGCGGCGCCATAGTAAAAAGAAAAGTGAAGATGAGAGGTCGGGCAATGGGGCTGGTTATACTGGGGGGTCCTTGAAAGTAAATGGGATGAGTCGCGAATCACCTCAAGAGGTAAAATGCCTTAGGCTACTTATCTCTTCAAAGCGGGGTCCGTGGGTTAATGGGTGCAATTCTCAATCGCTGTGGTGTAGCAGGTATGGTGTAAGTCTTCTCATTGGCTGCATGGCAGCAAATCAGGTGTGGGGCCTTGGGGTAGGCCGAAAGCCCTGGGCCTGAGCTTACCAAATAATTACCCAGAATAAGTAAAACCTGCAAGTCAAAAGGTCCAGAAAGTCCCAGAAGTCATCTCTTGATGACTGGTTTTATTTATTAGCCAATGAGCACAGCCCCAAATTTGATTTGCCAATGAGAGGACTTACACCATACCTGGCTACACCACAGCGATCAGGAATTGCACCCATTGTCAATTCAGGGGTATTTGGAGTATACAGGGATTAAAGCAAAAGAAAATCCTGAGCCTGAACTTTCCAAACCCATATATATATATATATATATATATATATATATATATATATCGTTGAAATTTGGGTTGTTTTGCATGCCATCATGTTTGGTGGAGCAGTCTGGGCATTTAGGGTGGCGTTGCCCCCCCATGCCTAGATCCGGTCCTGCACAAACTGCGATTGAGATACATGTAAAATGACTGATTTCTCTAATAGAGTAAATAATCAATCATTTCAGTATCACGCTTCTAAATCAGTTCAACCAGACATAGAGGTGACTACGCACTGGACACATGTGCAAGACCTGTCAACTTTACAACAACTGTCTGTTCGACGGAGTTTAAGAACACTGATTAGTATTGCCATTACCTGGGGTGAGTACTGAGTACCCCTTCCGACCGAGTCCCGACAGTAATATAAGCTGGATGTGTGTACAGCACCGCCACGCAACAACTTTAACCAGCAGCGGCTGGCGTGGCGCGCCCCCCCACCCACACACGGCGCACGACGTTTTGTTAGGTGGAGAGAGAGAGAGAGAGAGAGAGAGAGAGAGAGAGAGAGACAGAGAGAGACAGAGAGAGACAGAGACAGAGACAGAGACAGAGAGAGAGAGAGAGAGAGAGAGAGAGAGAGAGAGAGAGAGAGAGACAGAGAGAGACAGAGACAGAGAGAGAGAGAGAGAGAGAGAGAGAGAGAGAGAGAGAGAGACTTTTTAGACGCGCTTACCCCCACCGCGATTCTGGGTGAAAGTGACCAAATGGGTGAGGTTGTAACTTTATAAACCTTATGCGAAAATATGTGGGGATTGTGAAATCAAGCGAGGCATGCATATTTGCATTTATTTATGCAATTATTCCGGGAATTACGCGGCGCCTTTTTTTCTTTCCTTCTCTTTCGACCATTTTTAAGGGTCCAGACAGAGATGTGCGGCGGTCCGGTCGTGGACCGCCAGTTGAGGACCATATAATAGCTTCGTACAGCACAGCGTGCAGAAGAGCAAGCACCTGACTCGATCCCTTAGCTTCCTGCACCAACTGCAAAATCAAAATGCCTTCCCATCTCGCCCAGTCTCATCTAGCCATGCCCAGTGCCATTTATTTTTGATGCCTTTATCTATCATGGTGAGGGTATTTTCACCTGGCTTCATGAACTGCAGCGTCCCGACTCCTCACACGCTGAAATGTCGCGGTTCGCTGATCACTCTCTATCTCCACGTGTCTCTGTCAGTGTTGCCAACTTGGCGAACTTGTCACTATGTTTAGCTTTTTTTCCTGACCCCCTAGCGTTGAAAAACTCCTGGTAGAAAATCTAGTGCTTTTTGCTGGTGAGTTGGGTTGAAAACCATTAAACCAATGCTCAGGCTCCTCCTTCTAGTGCATTTTCGAAGTGCCACTGCATTTTGGATTTTGGCAGTTGGCAACATTGGTCTCGTTTTTTTTTTTTTTCCCCCAAGCCTGATTTCCGGCACCGTGCCGGAAATCTTTGATCCCTGAGTATAGCCTAAAGTTTCGGAACCGCAGTTGGCTAAGACTTTGTAGGCTATGGGAGTGAATCGCGGGGCCGTGTTTAATTTAACATTCCATAACACGAGGCGAGGGAATGGTCACGGACTCACGGCCATTTACTATCCATAAAGTTAAAGTCAAGTCAAAGTCAAAAGAAAAAAAAACACTGTAACAAGTAGTCTTGGGCAATATACCGGTATTACCGTTTATTGCGATATTGGAAATCAATACCGAGTAATATCGTTGGGTAGGTGAAGGAGGCACTTGAGCAGCACAGACAGTTTGAGCCTTTATTTCATGTATAGGGTGCAAGCACTAAAATTCATCATTTTAGTGCTTGCACCCTATACATGAAATAAAGGCTCAAACTGTCTGTGCTGCTCCAGTGCCTCCTTCACCTACTGCTACATGTCCTGCTTCTGAGATGCACCAGACTGGCCTGCCACAGGCTTGAGGCGCGGTTGGAACTCCCTGTTGCATAATATCGTTGGGTCTTTGAAAAATATCGAATACCGAATATCGTCAAATACCGACATTATACTGTATTAAAATATGAGCAATGAGACTTTTAATTGTAACTATACAAACAATTTTCATGTTACACACATGCCTAAACTAGCCCTTATTTGGGCTAGGCTTTTTGGAAACAATGTATTTCCAACTCCAGTTTTTCCGTATTTAGGCTGCTTTAAAAGCAGAGCGCTCAGTTTCTGACCCCTCAAAGTCGCAAATTCTGAGAACTAGGTAACTGGTGGAGCATTCCAACTCTGATTGCCGTCAATACCGGTAATATCGAATATCGAGCTAATTAAGACATTATCAATACTGATATTAAAAAATCAATACCGCCCAAGACTAGTAACAAGCTGGTCGCTCATGCTGCGTGCAGTGTGAGCCAAGCGCTATTCTCTCTCCCTCTCTCACCAGCTGATCGAGTCGGATTTTGTGCTCCACTGGCTAACGTTGCGTTGCACCCCCCCTTATTATCATTCTGAAAATTCGCCCAATAAAAGTAATCAGCGATTTGACTTGTAAATTCACAAATAACGACATATTCGTATAGTCACTCAACCCTACAACACAGTAAAGAAACAGTTGAAGACGTTCTTGGTGATCGGAGAGTTAACAATACTACAAATAATATTAAAAAATTAGTAAAGTGTTCCATTGCTACCTGGTTGCCACGTTGGGTCATCCTCTCCTCCCATCTCCTCATCTGTTTCTTGGCCTCGTCCTGCTCTCTCCTCCTCTTCCTCTGGTTCCTCTGGCAGAGGGGAGGGCACAGGGCTGTCACCTTTACGCTCCTTTGGTGGGATCATGGCCTCAGGCTGCAGCGCAGGAGAGGGCAGACACACGGGGTGCTGTCTGGGACGGCCGCGGCCACGCTTCTGAGGTTCCACCGTCATACTGGAGGTATCTAAGAGATACGCAGGATTTACTATTATTTAATATTATTCACACATGGTGGCAACGAATTGCAGAGGTCAATGACGGCCGTGTGGGAGCATGAATTAATTCTACTATTCCATGGGCTGTGATGATTTCCACAGACACCTTTGATTTCCGTGAGAAAGAAATCCACGATTGCGGAATTGTGGAACTTTTTACTGGTACATTTATTTAGTGGGCACTACATTGTAGTCCCCACTAAATAAATGTACCAATAAAATTTGGAACATTGTCCTTCTTCGGAAAAAGCAAACAAACAAACAAACAAAAAAAAACACTGCAGCATAATTATATAGGTGGCTTGATGTGTGTGTGTGTGTGGGGGGGCAAACTAATTTATGTGAATATACACCGCGTTCCAACTTATTATGCAAATCATGTTTTTGTTTGATTTTCCAACATAATTGATGCAAATGATATCAGCATAATTTTCAAGTCATTAGCTGTCAATTTATATTTCAAATGTTATTGAACAAACCTCCTAATGAAAACAGAATTTAGAAAATAAATTAAAAACTGTTTTCGCACTGTTCCAGGTTATTATGCACATCATAGTTTTAAGACATTTTCTAGTTTGTAAAGAACTGAAAATAGTAATTTGTTGAATTCATAGCAATAAGGAGGTCACATGTACTGGGGGAAAAAGCTATTTCAATCCAAAACATGTTAACAGGTCCAGTTACATGTTAACATGGGACCCCTTGTTTGATAGCAGCTTGCGTCCATAAAACTTGTGCGTTTATGGAGAGTTTCTGCTTGAATGTCTTTGCTGGATGTCAGAACAGCCTCCCAGAGTTGCTGTTTGGATGTGAACTGCCTCCCAACCTCATACTGTACACAACGACTAATTTTCAAACAGTCTTGTTCACTGATAATCATAATCAATAAACAACGTGTCGTAGTCTGCACGCATGGCTCTACATGCGTGCACGCACGCATAATCTACAACACTCATCGTTTCCACTTCTGATCTGAACAATCAACTGGGCTGTTTTTTATTATTAAGAAAGAAGATGAACTTGCATGATCTGTGACTTTTCGCGGCGGAGAACCCCCTTTAAGTTCGTCTGGTATTATGATTTATGATGATGAGGAAGAGGAGGAGGAGGATACGTTAACGCATGGCAAACTTCGCCCAATAGCCATGCTAGTGTGGACAGAGGAGGACGCGGTGGCGGAGTTTATAGCGCTAAAAATGTCAAACACGTTGTCCCACTATGACTCGGTTTTAGTTTTGACAAGCGACGTGCACGGCAGTTCATTTCACAGCGTGGATGTAAGCCTGGAGATCGAGGCTAAGCTCCGAGCGAGGTCTGGCAGCAGCCAGCCACAGCGTTTCATTAGACAGAGCCAGGGGCGGATTGGCCATCTGGAGTACAGGGAGTTTCCCCGGAGGCCTGCGCCACCTAATAGCCTGGACAAGATCCAAAATGCACTAGTGGCAAAAAAATGAAACCAAATGGACCCGCAGGGGTCCATTTGGTTTCATTTTTACGCTCTGAAAGAGTTACATCTGGTTAACCAGCTGCCCCCCCAGGGTGGCCTGTCAAAGGCAAAATTGTCCCGGTGGGAAAATATGTGCCAATCCGCCCCTGGACAGAGCCATAGATATATAAGAAAGCTAGATGGCTTGAGGCCTACTGGCCCACCGGGCCAGTGTGGTGGGCCATCTGGTGGTCCGAACGTGTATTGCAAGCCATTTGGGCCAGTCGGGCCATTTATAATGTCGACCCCTGAGACTATAAAAGTAAGTAACGCCCACAGGTTACTGGGAGGAAACATAGTTCAGCTCACTGTCTGAAGCAAAGCTGTCAGACACGTTAACACATGAAGTGTTTTTTTTTTCTTTAAATTGAAGTAGCTTAGCTTCTTGTAAGCTGCAATACAAGCGTGTCGCTTGCATGCGAGTGCCAGTGGGAGAAGAAAAAAAAAAGAATTGGCTGAAATGTTCCTGAAAAATGTGTTTCATGCAAACAGTACGACATGCGAAGACATTTGAGACAGCATAATATAAAAACAACATTCGCAATATACTTGAGCTGAGTCTGTCGTTGTTTACATTTGTGCTGTGGCCTAGCTGCAATCTGTCACCAGCGTTGTGTTGGCAGCTGCTTATGGCTGCATATACCTGTAGCTCCGATCAGATCTTGACTAGAGTGCGTCAACTCTAACCGAGAGTATCCAGATGGGAACAGCAGCAGGAACGCACTGCTGACCCCAGATGGCAGAGTCTCACACCACGGGGCGCGTGCAGTGCTCGAGTAACAGTGATTACAAGTAAAGTGTCACCTGTATTCCAGGTTGGATCGCTACCATGCTGTCTTCCTGTCCTCTCTTCATCCTCTCCTGCTGCCTCCTCCCCTTCCTCTGGTTCCTCTTTCAAAGTGGAGGACACAGGGCTGTCACGTTCACTCCAGATCGGACTGTCACCTTCGCACTCCTCGGTTTTGAATGCCGCCGATTGTAGCGCAGGGGAGGGCAGACACGGTTCCGCCACCATGTGCTGTATTGTCATCTGTGAGGCATCTGTGTGTGTGTGTGAGAGAGAGAGAGAGAGAGAGAGAGAGAGAGAGAGAGAGAGAGAGAGAGAGAGAGAGAGAGAGAGAGAGAGAGAGAGAGAGAGAGAGAGAGAGAGAGAGAGAGAGAGAGAGAATGTGCATTTAAGCCTCTTTGAGTGATCCAGAACGCCGCAGCTCAGTTGGTCTTCAACCAGCTTACAGTAAATTCTCACAAAGTACAAACTTGGATGCTGTCCTTCAAAGCAAGCAAATGTGCTTTCCCAGGTAAAAAGAAGCATTATGTCAGGGGCCGACGTGCAGCATACATCGCCCACCGACACTGTATTAAAATACCGCAAGGTCGTAAATTATCGATTCGATTAATCGTTGCAGCCCTAATACAGCCCTGAGACAAAGCCCTGACACAAACGATGCCTAAACACCACAACAAATTAAAATGGCTGACTTTACATTGGATTTAGGGCCTTGCAACAAGACACGTGCAGCAATTTGCATACAACGACTGTGCTCAGGCCCTAATAATAAATTAAAGTAAAGTTTTCAGTTGTCACCTAGTTGCCATGTTGGATCATTCTCTCCTCTTTCTTGGCCTCTTCCTGCTCTCTCCTCGTCTTCCTCAGGTTCTTCTGGCCGGTCACCTTCACTGGATGTCGGACAGCCACCTTCGTGGTTCTCAGGTTGGATCGCCACAGACTGTAGTGCAGGGGAGGGCAGACACACAGGGTACTTTCTGGAACGGCCACGCTGCTGAGGTTCCTTTTTGGGGCGGCCACGCTTCTTAGGTTCCTTTTTGGGACGGCCACGCTTCTTAGTTTCAGTCATACTGGAGGCATCTTAGAGAAAAAGAGAGAGAGAGAAGGGAACTTGTCAGTGGTGCAATATTATTCTACTCGCTCTCCGGGGGGGGGGGGGGGGGGGGGGGGGGGGGGGGGGGGATAGGTTGGTCGTTTCATGCAATCAGTGCAATCTCCCATTACTCCACCCGACCAGCCTCTTCTGGAGTGGATATACTATAAAGAACGTTTTACTTACCAAAATAAACACGTCTTGTGTCTACTTACCTTAATGTTGGCACTCTGAGCCCCCCCAGTGCACGGATAAAATGGACTTTTTGGCCAAAACGCAATCTTTTTCACAAGAAAAAAAAAAACAGGATTTGCACCCTCTACCAATATTGCCAATATAAAACTTCCATTGGAAATATTCTTCGTTCAGTGAAAAAAAAAATCACGTTGTGGCCAAAAAGTCAATTTTATCTGTGGGGTGGGGGGCTCAGAGTGCTAACTCTAAGCTAAGTAGGCTTTTTAATGACACAAGACGTGTTTATATTTGAAAATGGAATGTTTATGTACACGTTATTTATGCAAATGTAGAGATTCGTGGAAAAACTGGATTAAGTCGCTGCATGGAGCTTGTGAAGTACGAGCGTCATGTGATGCATAGTCTGGCCTTCTCTGATTATGTTGCCCCCCTAGCCCCGATACGTTCCCTCAATACTCTACACCAGGGTGCCCAACCTTTTTTGACCCAAGATCTAATTTTCAGCAGCCAACCCCTCCGGGATCTACCAGTCCAATATCAACAGGGTTTCCCCCAGCGCTTTATTATCAGGGCGGCCGCCCTGAGTGAAGCCCGGCCCCGCCTTGGCTACGTTCCCCCAAAAAAAACAAACAAACAAAAAAAAGTAAAAATGTGTTGTTCATACAATGTGCATGTTAATAAAGTTATCTGCACTAAGGCTTCAAACCGAAAGTGCGATTTGAAACCATGTCATTAGCAAATCGCAACGCCTGCGATCATTCAGTATTATTCAGTAGTATCAGTATCAACCGGAGCGAGTCTGATCCAGTGTTGACACTTCTGTGCTGCGCGCTGCCCAATCAGTGCGTATGCAGTGCTTCTGTGCACGTACACGGAGCTGTTTAGCTCCCGAAGCATTGGTGGCTGTCTGGTCAACGCATGCCGTCTGTGTCCCGCCCGACTCCCGCGGACCCCCGTCATGTCAGCCTAACCAAACGACATCCACGCTGAAATTATTGCGTTTCAACTGGTGTGCAGCTTCATATGCTTAACGTAGTCACCCTCTCCCTGTCTGTTGAATAATTAGCACATAGGCTAGCTTGTAGCTCGTGTGTGCTGCTTCTGAGTGGGGTGTGTGTGTGTGTGTGTGTCTTGAAGCGTATTTTGCGAGTATTTTGAGGGTGACCAGATATCCCCGTTTCTGTGGGACAGTCAGGGTGACCAGATGTCCTTCTTTGCGTGGGACAGTGTCTCATTTCAAAGACCCTGTCCCACATTGTGACTGACAGACTACAGTGGTCAATTGTCCTAAAAGTCCCCCTTCTGTTTTCTGTTGTAAAGTTTTCTCACTGTCTCTGTTAATGCTAGATGTGTTTTAAGCCTGTTGAAATAACAGGTGAAATACATACTAACATGAATAAATAACAAATTCATGGCTAGGGACTACTTATGGACAAATGATGCATGAGGCATTTTTAATGCCAACTGTAATGTGTTGCTACCCTGCAATTAAATGTCCCTCTCAAGTAATACTTCTGTCCCTCAAATGAACAGTTTTGGTCCACTTAAGTCTGATTGATCAATCTATTGTGAAAGAAAAATATCTACCAGTCTGCCTGTTCTGATAAGAAATGAAATATGTCCTAATAATGACATAACTGCAGTAAATGGCCATTGAATATGTGATGACTGCAAAAATGCAGTCATTCCCTTATTGACTATAAGCGAATTTATAGTCATTTTTTTTACTGTGGCACTCTGAGTGTCAAGGAAAAAATCATGGCACTTCATGTCAAAAAGGTTTCCTACCCCTGGCCTACGGTATTGTAATTACATCACATGCACGCGCACATGCACGGACGTGCACGCGCACGAGCACAGACTCGAAGCCTCACCACCTTGACTAAACAATTTTCTGGGGGAAAACACTGATCAACATTTCAAACCACATGCATCATTGCCAGCCTACAGTAACTTCACAACAACACAACACTACTTTGTTTTGACTAACAGACTTGTCATAAATAGGCCTACAACAGTACAACATAAGTACAACAGACTTGGACAAACACTGCCATTGCAAATGCAATCATAATAAGAACAGTCCAGAATAGTTCATTATAAGTTGCAGAACAGTCCATTACACTTTGCAGAACAGTACTGTTGGCATAATTCACAGACAACAAACCTCCAAATTAGCCGTTTTGCAGGCAGACAGACAGACAGACAGACAGACAGACAGACAGACAGACAGACAGACATGCGCGCACACACACACGAAAATCGCTCTTTTTTTTCTTTTCCACCCCATTTTTTTTCTTTCCCCCACATCCCCCGAGATCTACTCGTGTTCAGGCCGAGATCTACCGGTGTTACGGTCTACTGGTTCCCGTGTTGTCTGGTTCCCTACGCTGTTTTGCGCGTTCACGAAGCAGCCTATCTGCAGATGTTCACCGTGTTGCCAGTTCCACTCAGAGCCATAGAGTATAGACAGAGTTACGACAACTCCGTCCACTTCACGGGGTCAGTCCAATTGCGGCTCTTACTTAGACTTGAATAGAGAAATGGGACAACAAATAGTGTGCATTTCTACAGAATGCCTGAGTCCAATGCAGAAATGCATTGGACTCAGGCAACGGCCCATCGTTAATCATCTTAAATCGCTTTAATTTAGAACGTTTTTAAAAAGTAGTAGGTATACAACATAAACATTATTGTACAGTAACAAGGCTACTGTACAATACCATTGACATGCATAAACGAGCTCTTATTTGCGCCCACTCGTCTAAAACAATGCATTTCCACGGGCTGCATGAACAGCGCTCGAGCGCTCAGTTTCTGACCCCTCAATGTCGCAACTCTTCTGCTAGATTGCTCTGGTTCCACTTCCTGAAACATAGTGTGGTTGGAACTATCACTGCCAATTCTTCATGTTATTCTTTCAATAAAGACAATTTCATAACCAACTCACTTGTATAATGAAACGGTGACAACATGCCATTAAAACAGTTAGAATTATGAAAATAATACATTAATTACAAATATCGCGGAGTTGTGAACAGTGTGTGGCTGTGTGCGTTTGGAAACTTCACACAGCGCCACTTGCTGTTGTCTAGCAGGCAGTGCAACATGTTAAAATGTGTCCAGCATCTAAGTCTTTCTGTGACCTGTTATTTTCAAATAACTGTTCCGTTCAACTAATCACTTGATGCCTGTGCAAACAAGTCGTTGATGTTGGTATAGCCACAGCTAGCATTCAGGTGTTGGCACTCAGGTGTTGTTCAGAATCATATGATTGTTTTGTAGCCAGAGAACAATGTTAAACTCGTCTATGAATAGGCACTGTTCGGCGTTGCGATTTGAGGAGTAATGAGTTGACTTCATTGTATTGTCGTCCATGCTTCAGAGCTGTACTTAGTGGCAGACCGCAGACATAGGCTAGATGATATTGTCACTATATACTCTTGGTTGATATCTAGGCTATATAATACCCATCAGTCAACTCCAGATAAACTTGTAAAGTAGGCTAGCTCGAGGTCTGTTCATGCAGCTTGAACAAGGGCAAACTGGGGTTGGAAATGCATTGTTTTTGGCGAGGCAACAGCGCTAATAAAGCTCTATTTCATTAAGAACACAGTCTTCAACCATTGTTCTCTGGCTACAAAACAATAATATGAACAATACCCGAGTGCCACACAGGCTGTTATGCATAATTTGGAGTAGGCCTATCTACAGCACATTCACTAATATATCTCACTTTCATACCTCAAATGACTAATGACAAATTGTTGTTGTAGTTTGCAATTGTTGTAGTGGTGAAACTATTGACAGATTATTCTGTATCTGTCAAATACAAGTTTTTGTGTTAGTTTGCGTTTCATATACTATGACTATACCAACATCAACGACTTGTACAGGCATCAAGTGATTAGTTGAACGGAACAGTTATTTGAAAATAACAGGTCACAGAAAGACTTAGATGCTGGACACATTTTAACATGTTGCACTGCCTGCTAGACAACAGCAAGTGGCGCTGTGTGAAGTTTCCAAACGCACACAGCCACACACTGTTCACAACTCCGCGATATTTGTAATTAATGTATTATTTTCATAATTCTAACTGTTTTAATGGCATGTTGTCACCGTTTCATTATACAAGTGAGTTGGTTATGAAATTGTCTTTAATGAAAGAATAACATGAAGAATTGGCAGTGATAGTTCCAACCACACTATGTTTCAGGAAGTGTAACCAGAGCAATCTAGCAGAAGAGTTGCGACATTGAGGGGTCAGAAACTGAGCGCTCGAGCGCTGTTCATGCAGCCCGTGGAAATGCATTGTTTTAGACGAGTGGGCGCAAATAAGAGCTGGTTTATGCATGTCAATGGTATTGTACAGTAGCCTTGTTACTGTACAATAATGTTTATGTTGTATACCTACTACTTTTAAAAACTTTCTAAATTAAAGCGATTTAAGATGATTAACGATGGGCCGTTGCCTGAGTCCAATGCATTTCTGCATTGGACTCAGGCATTCTGTAGAAATGCACACTATTTGTTGTCCCATTTCTCTATTCAAGTCTGTAAGAGCCGCAATTGGACTGACCCCGTGAAGTGGACGGAGTTGTCGTAACTCTGTCTATACTCTATGGCTCTGAGTGGAACTGGCAACACGGTGAACATCTGCAGATAGGCTGCTTCGTGAACGCGCAAAACAGCGTAGGGAACCAGACAACACGGGAACCAGTAGAACCGTAACACCGGTAGATCCCGATCTACTGGTTGGGCTCCCCTGCTCTACACTCACTCTATAGCTCCGAGATGAGGTCACGTGTAAGGCTTTGATATCGCCATTCAGATGTATGTTTTCGTCGCCATGTTGCCGCACATTACTGCCCCCTCTCAGGGTTGACACTAAGGTCTCCGAGGCACTTGCCCAATGGCAAGTGCAAGTCAGGTTCTACTTGCCCTCAGGTCATGGTCACTTGCCCCCCAAAAATATATTGTAAATTTTGCATTTAAGTTTACTTCCTACTTGGGTGCTTTAAACCAGGGGTTTTCAACAGGTGGTCCCTGAGAGGGTTCCAGGTGGTCCCCACTCCCCAGCTAAGTTGGTTAACCAGATGTAACTCTTGAGAACGTAAAAATGAAACCAAATGGACCCTTGCGGGTCCATTTGGTTTCATTTTTACACTCTCAAGAGTTAAAATTCATCATCTTAATTAGTCCAGGTCGCAATGCCCACCTTCAAGACAAATTTATCTTGTGTTGTGTTATAGTGCACTAAGTCACACACTTGCCCGATCGGGCAACCAGCTAGCAGTCTTCACTTGCCCCACCATCTTTTTTACTTGCCCCGGGCAAGCAGGCAAGTGTTAGTGTCAAGCCCTGCCTCTGCTCAGATTCTATGCATGCAACGTATTGGTGACAAAGGCAATGCAACTGAACAATCTGACCGAGGGGCACTAATGTGCGGCAACATGGCGACAAAAACATAAGTTTCTGACAAAAGCAGCAATTTAAGTGCTCTGTTCAAATTACGAGTTGTTTTTTTTCCACGGCCCTACATAATGGTAATCTAGTTACAAGTGCGTAGGGGCCTTTACTTTTTGGATTGCATGTTCAGAAACAGGTAAGAATCGTGTATTGTGGAAACCATGCGCCGTGTCTGAACGGCGACCTCATCTCGGAGTTACAGAGTGAGTGTAGAGTATTGACGGAACGTATCGGGCTAGTTGCCCCCGCGACCCGACCACAGATAAGCGGCTGAACAAGACATACCTGCAGTGTGTAGTTTGGTGCTGCGTAGCGTCTCTATCTCGCTCTGGAAAAGGTTGCAGATGAACTCTTGCAGCGCTCTGAAACGCTCCAACACAAACACTCTGACGCTAACCTCCACACTGCAAACATCAGCAGCCAAAACACACAAGATCTGCTCTGCCGCTGACGCGAGGTGTTCATTTATCTTCAACAGTACAGAATCCATTGTTGTATTCCTTTATGGGACGCTTTAAGCGCCGTTCTGTTCGCTGTGAATGAAGATAATAACACGAAATGTGTGAAAACAGTAGAATGGAAAACGGAGAGAAAACAACCGCGAGTTGGAAATCCTCTGACAAAAAAACAGGCAACAACGGTAAGACTTCCGGTGGCCGCGCTCTTCACAATAATAGTATCCGCTAAATAATAATAATAACCCGAAAAAAGCACGTTAAAACAATAAATTAAGTACCCTAGTTGGCTATGTAGACAAACAGAATTCAATACAGTGTTTCTGTGCATTTGTATTTTGACATTAACCAATTATTTTCTGGTAAATGGATGTTTGGAGTTAGACGGAGTTGAAAACATATATCTATACTTCCGGGTCAATGTAATTTCACACATGCTCAATGCAGGCCTGAACACACAGTGCCGACGAAATCCTTCTCCCTTATGTTTGTGTGTAATAAGATACCGGATAGCAGCAAAGCCACCAGTACCACTATCCATTCAGGTTTATGTAACTAAACTATGCCGCATTTAGTTATAAAGAGCGCAAATGTTCTTTATACAAAAATGACTAAAACTAAATAAAGCAGCAAATGTAAAACAATTAACACCTATATTTTACTGTGTCTAATATCATAGAGCCTTTAGTTAAAACACATCTTCTTCACCTAGAGTTTATCAGATTGTCAATTGTGGCTTGTGGAATGTTGCTCCACTCCTCTTCAATGATTTTGTCAAGTTGCTGGATATTAGTGGGAACTGGTACACACTGTCAAAATGGTAATAACACATTATTACCACATTATTACCATTTCGACACCTGTGCACTAACCATGATGTCACATCTGCATCTTGATGTGGGCTGTGGCACACCTGTGAGGTGGGATGGATTATCTTAACAAAGCAGAAGTGGTCAATATCACACATTTAGGCAGATTTGTGAACATTGTTTGAGTGAAATGCTTATATTGTATATCTGAATGAATTTTAGGTATTTAAGTCCATCCCCTGAAAAATGGGAGCAAAAACAAAAGTGTTGCTTTATATTTTTTGTTGACTTTCAAAAATGCACTTTTTTGTGTCAATAGTTTGATGACACACACTTTCACAGTCACACAAACAGAGAAAGCCAGGTGCTGACAGGAGATGCAAAAAAAGTTACAATATATAAAAATGATATAAAATGCCACTAGTGCTTCAACGATCCAAAGGACTGGAACAGTGAAAAAAGCAAGGCACTCAAAGTTAGGGCTGGGAATCGATCCAAATTCCCTAGATCGATTCGATTTCGATTCACAAGGTCACGATCCGATTCGATCCACGATTCGATCCGATTCGATTCGATATCGATCCATTTACAGACATAATGGAAATAAATACTGTCCCATAGACAAGACGGCCCCATGTGTTGGTGATTGTATCTGTGTATAGGCTATGTGTAAGACGGACACAGAGAGAGAAGAGTCAAGTATCAAGTAGGCCCTACTGTAATTTCCGGATTATAAAGCGCACCTGAATATAGGCCGCATCGGCCAAATTTAGCGAAAAAAACAATTGTGTACATATACAAGCCGCACTGGACTGTTAATTAATTACCATAAGTAAGGTAATTACCATATGTAAGGATTCTTGCACAGATGAGATTTCCCGCAACGAAATGCTGTTTGAGAAGCATCCTTTTTATTATTTAAACGACTTCAAGAAAAAAAATGCATTTGTAGGCTATAACTCATTCAAGTGTTTTAATCTATAGTGCACAGAACGTGTACTGTGCCGTGAACTGTATTGTTTCAGTCATACACGTGTAACATTTAACTGCACGTGCTGTAGGCCTATGTATTAACCGCTACAGCCATAGACCAGGGCTGGATCTAGGCATAGACATGGGGGTGCAATGCCCTCTAAACGCCCTGACTGCCCCACCAAACATGACGGAATGCAAACAACGAAAACTTCAAAGATATAAAGATATTTCAAATCAAAAGGCTAGCGGTAGTTAAACATTGACTAACTACAATTGTGGCACCGCTAAACCGGCTGCCCCCCCCCATTGAGAAATATTACATCCAGGCCTGGCCATAGAGCTAGCCAGAGATACGCAAACTCCGTTCACTTCAAGAAAGCAAATGAGCGCTTGCGGGTCCATTTGGTTCATGAAGTGAACGGAGTTTCACTTTTACACTCTCAAAAAGTTACCGCACATCTGGTTAAGCAACTGTCTATCATTTAGCTGGCGACCACCAGGATCCTCTCAATGTGCTCGACGAGCGACATCAATGTGACTTTTATTAGGCTTTTTTTCGCCGCCTCCTCCTCCTCATCGCGCCGCTGCTGCCGCAGCAGGCCAGCCTTCGAAACCCGTTCGTGATCGTGGATGTTTTCTGACACTTTTCCACGCAGTCCAGGACCCACTGCCAGACTTGAGAAAAAGTTGCTTTCCACATGCGACCAGTTTTGGTGAAAGATTTCTCGCCGCTAATCATCCAAGCCTCCCACTTTGAAAACACGTTTCACACTGATCATGTCCAGGGGCTGCAGGTGCTTCGTTGTCCCCCCAGGAATCACGGCAGGAATCGAGCACGATTTCACAGAATCTGTTATATCTGTTATATATGGGCCCTCATGCTGTCCAAAACGAGCTTTTTTGGCACGTGTTTTTTTTGGCAGCGGCGGCGACGCGTTTAGTAGTGTCTGTCTTTTCTATAGTGCGCCTCCGCGTAAAAGAAAATGGTGCAGTCGCCTGGAGAAGATCGATCCACACATTTTTAAATCGATGTCGTGTTTTTGAGCGTGGATCGATATCAATCGCTGGATCGATTTTTTGAACACAGCCCTACTCAAAGTGCACTAGCCCTGATGAAGACTCCTTGAGAGAAACAGCCATTAAGGAGTGTTTTTACAAAACAAAAACAACAGGACAACTAGAACACCTTTTTAAAACTGATTTAACTGCAAATAAAAAGTGGTGTGGAAGTCTCCTTTAAAGAACTGCTGACTGTCTGCGCCTGTTCAAAGGTAACGTGGTAGAGCTTAGAAGTTTTGCAGTCATGTACAGTGCACCTACCGAAAAAAGTAGGAACTGTTCTTCCCAAATTTCCCTGCCCTCTCTATTTGTATGATATCAATTTAAAAAAAAAAAAAAAAACAGTGATATGCTGTCTGTAGACGTCCTCTGGAAGCTACAGTTTTATTTGTAATAACATTGTCAGACATCATATGGCCTAAATGTGTTAAAGCCCTCATTCCATTCCTTCATTTCAGACCAGGGTGTTGAGTCTCCAGACTACAGGTGAAGGTGAACTCTCCAGACTCCACGATTATCCATATTATACAGGAGCTTGAAGACCACAAACATCACAGCACGTTTGATGTTCTCTCCCTTCCTTTCAAATTATTTTCTGTTCGGTTGTAGAGCTAGCTGCTACAATAATACTACAGAAGTGTGGACTTTTCCGTCAGGTTTGAGGTTTAACCACATGAACTCATTCTTATTCTGAGTAGAACATTTGCTGAAATAACTGAATTACAACATGGGTCGATTTTTTGTGTAGGACATTCCTGAGCTGTGTGTGAGCACACAGGCACACGTTAGAGCAAACATTGACTCAAGCAAACATATGACTCAAACGAAAGTAGTAACTAAACCTAGCAATTGGTCTCAAATGCGGATGTCTGTGTGTGAACCAATGACTCTACCCTGTAGATGTCATTGCTTCCCATCCTCTTTCAAACAGTCCTTGGTCTCAACGCACACGTCTGTTTCCCTTCCATGAACCAAAGTGAACTTCGCCGTATAGTAGGTCTCGTCACTTCCGATCCTCTTTAAATAGTCCTCGACTGCATCTACGTAGGTTTCCCCCCTGCATGTTTCCTCCTCACGTTTGTGCAGATGATCCCTTCGCCCAAAATGTTTTGCATAGCATGTACAAGTAAAGGGTTTCTTCTCCTGTATGCACCCTCATGTGTGTTTTGACATAGCCCTGCTGACTAAAACCTTTTCCACAAACTTCTCACCTGTATGGATCCTCATGTGTGTTTGTAAAACGAACTTGAAAGTGAATTTCTTTCCACAAACAGTACAACTAAAGGGGTTTCCCCTGAATGTGTCTTCATTGTGAATCATAATTTCCCTTCAGGCCTTTTTCACAAATTACAAACTTTTTCTCTGAATGCGTTTGAAAGTGTGTTTTTTATTTCTTTTTTTAGATGACATGAGTGATTAAAGCTTTTGCCACACACTGTACATGCAAAGGGATTTTCTCTTGTGCGTACAAGCGCATGTTTTTTTTTTCCCTTTATGGTCCCATGAGCATGTTTAAATTACTCTTAAAAATTACTCGTAAGAATATTTCCCACAAACCTCACAAGTAAAGGGCCTTTCCCATGTTAGACATCATGTGTAGCTTTAGACTAACCTTGTTAATATAGAATTTTCTACAAACCTCACAAGTGAACGACCTCATGTGTATGTTTAGATACCAATGTCGTGATAGCCTTTGCCACAAACCTCACAAGTACAGCGCTTTAACCCCTGTATGAGACACCATATGTCGTTTAGTTTACTCTGCGACTATAGCATTTGCCACAAACATCACAAGTAAAGGGTGCTTGTTTAGTTTTAGTGTCTTCTTTATCACACTTTTGACTACTGCCTTTGCCAGAATAGTACAATGGAAGCTCTTCTTCCCTGTGAAAAAGAGGGTTCTCTTGGTAAAGTTTGGATCAGGTAAAGTGACTGACAGGGTTGGGGACAGGCAAGGCCACACCGCCAGGCTGACCATGGAGAGAGGCAGAGGGTGCTTTTACAGGTTTATTAGATGCGTGGTCTGTACATAAAGGAAATAAGACAATAGTTGGTATCAAATAATAATGAAAATAGAATAATGAACATAATCGTTGCATCCCTAATAAGCATGAAAGCATCATGTGCAGTATTAATAACTGGCAAATGAGGATTAAGTCCATAATGGTAAATAATATCCATATAATCAAATAACTAAAATCAATAAGGATATAAATAAGGATATGTATACTTATAGATAATTAGAGCCATATTTAAACATATATATAAAGAGATATATCAAACATATACACATATGCAAATATATATAGATATAAGTATCAAATGTATATGGATTATATAAATTCTAAACATGGTCTAAACATATAAGCATACATATGGATACTATAACAAATGAGAAGGATATATACTAACAATAATCTCCTTCAATGGACAATGGCCAAACAGTCCTAGGCAGTACACATGACAATGGTGGCTTGTGGCTTACTTTGGTCATGGACGCACGCGTATGGAGGAGAAGAACAGAGCTTGATGGTGTGTGTGTTGGTTTGAGGAGGTACAGAGGTGGAATGACTTCAGCCAGTCTAGAAGTAGCCTCTCAGGCCCCAGAGTGAGTGTGCAAGCTGCCAGCCACTCAGCCCTGATTGCCTGAGTGACAGGTGAGACCACAGACAGACTCCTCCTCCTCCTCCTCCTGGAGTCTGGAGTCTTTTTCACACTACTGACTACTGCCTTTGCCAGAAATAGTACAATGGAAGCTCTTCTTCCCTGTGTGTCTTTGTTTGGCTGATTTTAGATCCTGGGACAGCGTCTTGCCCAAAGACAATCTTTGCCCATTCACATTGTGTGTCTTTTGTGACTGCAGTGTGTCTAAAGCACTAATTTAATTATTAACAATTTGTTGATTTGAAAAAAGTGCTTCATTATTCTCTCCATCATACAGCAGTAGAGATAGCTAGGGTAGTTGTGATATGTATTAAATTTGAAAAGACAGAAAGAAGAAATCAATACTACTGTAGTACCATCATTTATTTTACTGAAAATTGATTTAATTTGGCAAGCTAGAAGATTGTTCACGTCCAGTTGCAAATTGCAGAACTGGGCTGTTTTATAATGGTCTTTTGCAGGATGCTAAGGAGCAATATTTGTTTATTATTCTAGTGCCAACATTGATTCAATCTAGTGCTTCACTGCCACCCGCTTTGACTGTTATCAAGCGATATGTCCAGGAGGTTGCTTATCAAGTCGATTTTCTTGACCTACTGCATTGATAAGATGAAAACCTAGAAATCAGTGTGGGCGGTTGGACCCCTTGATTGAAGCCCTGTGTCAGCAGGGCGATATGCTTGTGGTTATGGTTAGGGTTAGAGGAGTTCAGTCCTTTCAGTAGAAATTCACCAAAAACACTGGAATAAAGTTGGCGAATGTGTGTTAAAACGGACTGCATCAAGACATGCTCACGGTCAGGGCTGAGGACGCTTATAAACACAACTGGCAGGCAGCATGTGACAAGACATGACAAGATCAGCATAATATAGGCTGACCATATGTCCGTATTTCCCAGGACATGTCCGTATTTCACGTCCTGTCCTGGGTGTCCCGGTTTATTTTTAGAAAATGAGGAAATGTCCCGGTTTTTGTAAAATTACTTTCATTCAGTTCCTTTCCGACACGTCTTTGCTTACATCGGACCAGTAAATCGACAGGCACTAGGACACTGCGCACGATGACCTCAGCCCTGAGCAGAGTCAGTGCAGGCAGCCTTCGTCAATCAGTTAGTAGACACTAGACAGCGTGGTTGTCAGTCTCCACCACCATGCCCAAGCGCAAGTGCACGTTTACAGACGAGTTGCAGAAAAAAATCCCTTCAGACCGGGGCGAGACAAAAGTGAAGCACTGTGCACTGTTTGCAAAGCAGGCACGTATGTCTCGCTCTGCAATGGTGGTGCAAGGGACGTAAAATCCCACATTGACACAGAAAAACACAAAAAACCTGTTCGAGGCGATAGTAGCTCCTGTTCATTATCTGAATATTTCGTGAAACCAGGGAAAGATGATGCAGTGAATGCAGCGGAGGCTGCTTGGTCTTTTCATACAGTGAAACACAACCACAGTTATCGCTCGATTGACTGTTCTAGTTCTTTGATCAAAAAAACGTTCAATGATCCAGATGAAGACGAAGACCAGGATAAACCAGGAAAGTAAAGAAGATCCATTTATATTTTGGTTAGTTTTTGGTACATTTTTAGTTACTTTCTAAGTTGTTAACCCACCCGCTGCTGCAAGAAAGGGGGACAGTAAGTGTCACTGCCAGAAATACCTGACTTTTAGACAATTATGGAAAAATCCATGGTGGGCCGTTCGAGACACGGAATACCTTAAAAAATCCTCCATCTCTTTGCTTTCATGGAAAAAAAAATGTGAGTTGATAACATGTTCTGTTTTGTAGATATTAGCAATTGAATACAGTGCGTTATAATGGCAGATGATGCAGCAGGCCAGAGGCCATTTTCAATAACTCAATTCAAAGTTTTATTTAGCATTTAACATTAGGTAATATTACTGCTACACATCCATGCCATATATCAAATTAAACCTGCTTGAATGATGCCTGCTTGAATCTAAAAAAATAAATAATAAAATAGCATCTACCGTTATGTAAATATCAGCCTTGGAAAGCAGCATTGTTACTCAATAGTGACTGAATTATGTGACATCAATCTGTTTTTGATCACTGATAACTCCAAAATGGTACATGCTAGAAACTCGCTTTTTCTTTTGTATTCAAGAGGACATCATAACCTTTCATTAGAGATATGGCATGTTCATGTAGTCCCCACAGATGATGTTCTGTGGCTGCATTTTCTTGCAGAAATCAGTTTATGATATAGCACAGTTAGGGAAATATACCACACTCACATCCACATCACACACTGTGATGTACTGTACTAAACTTGAACGGCACCATACCAAAATGTACTATACAATACCCATAACCATATAAATACATCAAAATAATATTATAAATAAAATCATGCCAACCTCAAACAACTTTTTTTCATTTACTTCCACAACACATCACAACGAGCTTGAAGAACTGCCATGTTCAATGCCTGATGGATTTGAACTATTTCATGTGTAAAGTAGTATTATTTTGAGACCTGGTTACTTATTTCTCTCCGACAACCTGGCAACACTGTAGGAAGAGAGAGAGGGAGAGAGAGAGAGAGAGAGAGAGAGAGAGAGAGAGAGAGCATGTGTTGCATGTAGTTGAGTCTACAGGGTTCTCATCCTCACCCACGTGGCTCTCCCTGCCACGTGGCAGGAGAGCCACATGTGTCAGCTACGGGTTTCCATAGCAACCACACAACAAACAGAGAGAGAGAGAGTGTAGTAGAGGGAGCCTTATGGATCTGTACACTGAAGGAGCTTGGATTTATTGACTTTTGGATCTAATAGCAATCTTTTCCCTGATCTTTGGTGGTTGACCTGTTATTTGGAGACAAGGTAAGGTTTAAAAAAAGCCTTGGTTGCTGTTTTTTTTTTTTTTTGTTTTTTTTTTGTAATGGCGGCACTGATTGTTTGAGCTAGTTAGATCCAGCTAAATGATGGATCCTTTGTAACCAAACAGACCCTTATGGGTCTGTAACTCTTGAGATCAGAAAAATGAAACCAAATGGACCTCATGCTCTCAGGGACCACTGGTGGTCCCCGGACTACTGGTGTGTGTGTGTGTGTGTGTGTGTGTGTGTGTGTGTGTGTGCGTGTGCGTGTGTGCGCAGCCGTCTGCTCTCTCTCTCTCTCTCTCTCTCTCTCTCTCTCTCTCTCTCTCCTGCTGCTGCCATGCGGTGGGCACAGCAAGTTATATCTCAGTTGATTTTTAGATACAATTGGCTACTCTGTCTGTGCATGGTGTGCTGTGATCGTCTGCTGTGGTGTTGTCCTTTGATGTAGACGTTTGATATCCACAGGGTGGATGCACAAGGGTTTAATCTAATGTATAATGGGGGAAATGGTTATCGTCGTGATTGGGCTGATCGTCGTGATTGGCGGGGGGGACGGACAGAGAAGATCACGAGTCCACGTGGACAGCAGGGGGTGGGTTAATATACAAGAGGATTTTTTGTTAGATATTTTATTTTCATCTTTCCAGAAGACAAGCTTTTTTCAATAGCCTACCCCCCCCCCCCCCCCCCCCCCCCCCCCAGACTTCATTTTCACCATGGGATTGATAGAAACTGATTGAAGGTGTAGATTAATGTGGCACTGACTATCACTATGTGGTCTAATCATGAACATGCCATTCAGAATCTAGTATTGCGAAGAAGCATTTTAGAACATGGGCCAACTAACATCTGTGTCTGCATGTTGAACACTGTCAAACTACAACTAAGTGGGTTTTATCTGTGTGTTTTCTTCTCATGTGTCTAAGTAGATTGAAACTTTGCCCAAATTGTGCTTCACACAATGTACACGTAAAGGGTTTTTTACCTGTGTGAACCAGCATGTGTCTCTTTATATGCTGACTAATTTTCTTTCCACAAACCAAACAGTTATAGGGCTTCTCGCCTGTATGCGTCCTCACGTGAAGCCGTAAAGTAAGCTTGGTACGAAAGTATTTTCCACAAACCGTACAACTAAAGGGCTTTTCCCCTGTATGCATCATCATGTGGTACTTCAGATCCCCCCTGAGAGCTTTGCCACAAATTTCACAAATACACTTTTGCTCCTCGTGGACAAACCTCATGTGTTTTTTTAGATGACTTGAGTGATTAAAGCTTTTGCCACACACTGTACATGCAAAGGGCTTTTCTCCGGTATGAGTTCTCATGTGCAACTGCAGATTGCCTCTCTCACTAAAGCCTTTGCCACAATTGGTGCAAGTGTATGGTTTTTCCCCTGTATGGGTCCTCATGTGGCTGTTTAAGCTACTCTTGTGACAAAAACATTTTCCACAAACCTCACAAGTAAAGGGCTTTACGCCTGTATGCAACCTCATGTGTATGTTTAAATTGTTCTTGTGGCAATAGCCTTTGCCACAAACCTCACAAGTAAAGGGCTTTTCTCCTGTATGAGTTCTCATGTGCAACTGCAGACTTGATGTTTGACTAAAGCTTTTGCCACAATTGGTGCAAGTGTATGGTTTTTCCCCTGTATGGGTCCTCATGTGGCTGTTTAAGCTACCCTTTTGGCAAAAACATTTTCCACAAACCTCACAAGTAAAGGGCTTTTCTCCTGTATGAGTTCTCATGTGCAACTGCAGACTCAATGCTTGACTAAAGCTTTTGCTACAATTGGTGCAAGTGTATGGTTTTTCCCCTGTATGGGTCCTCATGTGTGTGTTTAAATTAGCCTTTAGGGAAAAACATTTCCCACAAACCTGACAAATAAAGGGTTTCTCCCCTGTGTGAGACATCATGTGTAGCTTTAGCCTACTCTTACAACTAAAGGATTTTCCACAAAGCTCACAAGTACAGCACTTTACCCCTGTATGAGACGCCTGTATTTTAAGATTACTCTTGTGACTATTGCCTTTGCCAGAAATAGTACAACAAACACCCCTTTTCCCTGTGTGACTTTGTTTTGCTGATTTTAAGTCCTGGGACAGTGTCTTGCTCGACAGTCTGTGCCCTTCCACATCATGCATCTTTTGTGATTGCAGTGTGTTTAATGCTAAATGGCCCTCCCTGGTGTCCTCCCAATCACCATCGATATCTTCAATGTCAGATTCAGAACTATGTGAAGAGGGCGGCTGTTCTTCAGCAGTTGCTTGTGATTTTCCACAGTCTTCGCCATCAGTTTGTGGTTGCCTGTGTTCAGTTGAGGTGCTGGCTACAGGCTCTGTCTCTCGGCCATCGCCTTTAATTTCCACTGCAAAAAATAAACGCATAAATCAATACTATAATTAAGCAAATGTCTGTCTGTCTGTCTGAAACGAGCATAAATCATCACTGGCTGCACCAATCGCTTTGATTTTTCACACAGTCATTGACCATAACATTAGGAAGAGACTGAGGAAGCCCTTTTTTCAAATTAACAAATTGTTGATTAATAATGAATTTATTGGTGAATTAAATTTCCCCATTCGCTTAACATTGGCAATTCCCTTTTCGGCCACAGGTGGCAATGCAAATACCAACACACACACACACACACACACACACACACACACACACACACACACACACACACACACACACACACACACACACACACACACACACACACACACACACACACACACACACACACAATGACTGGCCATTGCAGTGTCTGTGCAAAAGTGTGCATTAAAGCAATCCTTCATCAAAATACTTGCATCTTTGGTGACATCACATTACCCACACAGTACATCATTTGGTGTTCATATATTCACAACGGGTAAGGTCCTAGTAAATAAAATCAGTAGGGCCAGGACTTTAACGCAAAACATAATTGCAGGACGCTGTCACTAGATGAGTTTCAGACCAGCAAATCCACCCAGGGCCCTGGGGCAGACCGTGGCCCTATTAACACATAATAGGGACTTTAAGATAGCAGTCGTCACGGAGAGAATGTAGGCGTGCTCCGTCGCAGTCTGCACAGAAACCCAACATAGTTAAGAAAGCAGGCGACGCCGACGGGGTCGACCTCTTCCACTGGCGTCTCTGTTTTCCATGGGTGATGCTCCGCTACAGTGTAGCTCTTGTACACATTGTTACCAAGACGCCAGAAAATTGTTTAGCCAAGGTGGTGAGGCTTCGAGTCTGTGCTCGTGCGCGTCCGTGCATGTGCGCGTGCATGTGATGTAATTACAATACTGTAGGCCAGGGGTAGGCAACCTTTTTGACATGAAGTGCCATGATTTTTTCCTTGACACTCCGAGTGCCACAGTAAAAAAATGACTATAAATTCCCTTATTGTCAATAAGGGAATGACTGCACGGTCATCACATATTCAATGGCCATTTACTGCAGTTATGTCATTATTAGGCCATATTTCATTTCTTATCAGAACAGGCAGACTGGTAGATATTTTTCTTTCACTTTCATTTGTCCATAAGTAGTCCCTAGCCATGAATTTGTTATTTATTCATGTTAGTATGTATTTCACCTGTTATTTCAATAGGCTTAAAACACATCTAGCATTAACAGAGACAGTGAGAAAACTTTACAACAGAAAACAGAAGGGGGACTTTTAGGACAATTGACAGCTGTAGTCTGTCAGTCACCATGTGGGACAGAGTCTCAATTTGCGGGATGACTGAAAAGTCTTTGAAATGAGACACTGTCCCACGCAAAGAAGGACATCTGGTCACCCTGTGACTGTCCCACAGAAACGGGGACATCTGGTCACCCTCAAAATACTCCGCTTCAAGACACACACACACACACACACACTCTCTCTCTCTCTCTCTCTCTCTCTCAGAAGCAGCACACACTCAGAAGCAGCACACGAGCTACAAGCTAGCCTATATGCTAATTATTCAACAGACAGGGAGAGGGAGGCTAACGTTAAGCATATGAAGCTACACACCAGTCGAAACGCAATAATTTCAGCGTGGATGTTGTTTGGTTAGGCTGACATGACGGGGTCCGCGGGAGTCGGGTGTGACACAGACGGCATGCGTTGACCAGCAACCAGACAGCCACCATTGCGTCTTTTTACTGCTTCGGGAGCCGAAGCACTGCATGCACTGATTGAGCAGCGCGCAGCACAGAAGTGTCGACACTGGATCAGACTCGCTCCGGTTGAATACTGAATAATAGCGGCCGTTGCGATCTGCTAATGACATGGTTTCAAATCGCACTTTCGGTTTGAAGGCAGCCTTAGTGCAGATAACATGCACATTGTATGAACGACACATTTTAACTTTAACTCTGGTTTCTTGTTTTGTTTTTTGTTTTTTTGGGGGGGAACGTAGCCAAGGCGGGGGTGGATTTCACTCAGGGCGGCCGCCTTAAGAATAAAGCGCTGGGGGAAACCCTTGTACACATCGTTACCAAGACGCAAAAAATCTGCGTCTTGCTGGCGGAGGAGGGGCTCCGACGGCCGTGAGGCACTGACGTTGACGTTGGGTAAACTTTGTTTGTTGTGATGTGGAGTTAAAGTGAATGTGCTTTGCAGGAGCCCTCAGACTCTGATGCATTCTGTAACCCCATCCCAGTAAATAAAACATTAGATACCCATCCTGAATACCCAGGGGCGGATCTAGGCATAGGCTAGGGGGGGCAATGCCCCCCCAGATTTGGCGCTTGCCCCCCCAAACGCGATGGCAAGGAAAAATCCCAAATTAAAAATATATACAGTATATATTATTATTCTCTCCCTCATTTAAAGTATTTCCTGATTGGTAGATGCATAGGGAGGGAGGGGCTCGTCGCTTCACTCTCACAGTCTCTCTCACTCAGTCCACAGCAGACAGGCACTGACACTAGTCACACGCTGCCGTTCTGTAGGCCTATACTAACTGTCTACCACACTGCCACCGACCGTCTCTTTCTCCAACTTTTTCCTCAACTTCTCGTTCTCTGTCCTCTCTCGACTCCGTCTCTTTTTCTTGATCGCTCTGTTTTAAAACGAACCGTCTGGGGCAGGGAGTCCGAACGACCGATCGACAATGCTGAAATTCCTAGTTGCTAAAGCTCAGCCGGCTAGCACTAGTAGTGCCAGTGCTGCGGCGTTCGCAGCAGCAGCAGCAGGCGCGAGGTTAGTCAGCCGGTAGGACAGAAATTCTGTTACCGCAGCAGAGACGGAATCTCTACCCAGCAACAGCTCAGCCTCGTCAGCGTCGGCTGGTATTCCACTCGCTCCCCGACGCTATACCCAGTTCCACAAGCACCTCACCCCCCGGCCCCGCTCCCACTGTCCCGACTCCCCAGCCCAGCAGAGCATGATGCAAACACGGCTTAAACAACAAAGCACCGTCGCAACCCACAGCTATGGTTTTCCCCAAGCGCAACAGGGCATGTACAAATAGGGTTCCCAACCGTTCCGTAAAATACGGAATCGTTCCTTAATTCAGCATAAAATGATGCGTTTCGTATTGAATCGATACGGAACGGGGTTTGTTCCGTATTTTCCTTAATGCCTCCTGTGTGATCTGTCGCACAAACATCAACACTGAATTTAACAGTAGTGAACGAAACAAAACCGGAGATATATTTAAGACAGCACAATTGCTCTGTGGTGAGTGCACACAGGACCTCTCACGAGCAGAAACCCAACCAAAACCTCCCCGTGGCTGCAGATCTGCATGTGTGTGCGCGGTGCGCTGGTATCGCTGCTGCTCTGTGTGCCAAATCCTGCCGTACCCAGAGCCGTAGACTTAGAGAGTTGCGCAAATTCCCAGAGCCATAGAATAAGAGTTATGCAAACTCCCCACAACTGTCACAGACTCGGTTCTCTTGACTGAAACTGCACCCAGAGATCGATTTGATGTTTATCTGTGTTTTTACAAGATGTTAAGTACTTTTTCTATTTCCCTGCCTAATGCTGCTGATGTGGGCATATGCCTATAGCCAGGCTATATATAGGCTAATATTTGGTTGATTGTTTATTAGTAAAGTCTAATAAATGTGTGTGTATTCAATACAGATTTTGCCCATTTAACAAACTTAATTAGATTTAAAAAGATTCTTAAGGTTATAAAGACAATGGACTACTTGCTCATAATGGATTAAAGTATACAGTGCAATAGGCCTATACCGGCCTACCCCTTCCTTACTGACCACAGTAAACAGGCCTTAACTGACCCAGAGGTTAATATGGTATGTGAAATCATCACTCCATCTTCATCCGCTTATCCGTAGTTTGGTCACGGGGGCAACAGCTCCGCCAGAAACCCCAGACATTCCTAACCCAACGGCCCCACGTCGCGGTCGTAAAAGTGTTCCTTATTTCAAGATCTCAAAGTTGGCAACCCTATGTACAAACAAACATAGGCTACAAACAAAAAGTAAGAAAGGATAGACAGGCAGGCAAACCGACAGACAGAAATATAATATATATATATATATATATATATATATATATATATATATATATATATATATATATATATATATATATATATATATATATATATATATATATATATATATATATCAGAGCCGTGCCGATATCGGCGATACCGGCGATATCGTGCTACGTTATCGCGAGACTCATGTCGCGCGATAGAAAAAACATCGCCATTATCTGCACTCCATAGACCTACAGTTTGTCCCTATTTGCGAACGGTTTCTGACCCCTCAATGGCGCAACTCTGATGGCTCTGGGTCTGCACAGCAGTAGCAGAGCAGCGCCATAGAGTAATCACTACGCAACCTCCGTTCACTTCATGGGGCCAGACCAGTCCAATAGAGTCTCTTCCTCCGATCTCTTCCTCCTCCTGCCGATTCTGCTCGCCTTTTTTTCTCTCTATAAAGTGTTTCCCCCAGCGCTTTCTTATCAAGGCGCCCGCCTTGACCAAATCCCTCCCCCGCCTTGCCTACGTTTGATGAACCTGTAGATCAGTTATATTTCGCATGCGACGCTGCCTCGGCTCGCTAACACTGTTCCGCGCTGCCAGTCTACTCTACAGGTACGTACACACACACAGATTAAAAAGGGGCCTGCAGCCCCAGCTCTTTCGCATGTCTAAAACACAGAAGTGCCCTCATACGGGAGGTTGCCCCTGCCCCCTTATGTAACACGCTGTCTACACACAAGCGACAGGCTGCCACATTCGCCCGGCCCATCTCTCTCTCTCTCTAACTCGATAGTAACTTTTCTCCCCACCGCGGCACGCTCGATCTTCCCCTAAGTGTTGCGACGTTCTTCGCCACCAACATGGACTATAACGATATAATCCACTATGATTATAACAGCGCTCACTCTCGCATAGACACGAGTGAGACATACAACGAATCGCCGATCCCTCATACAGCCTCGCATTTTCTCAGTGGTAACTGCCAGTGTTGGGGAAGTTACTTTTAAAAAGTAAGGGAATTATAGTTATAGTTACTTCCCTGAAAAAGTAACTAGTTACTTTATTCCTTACTAAATTATGAAAGTAAGGGCGTTACTTTACTTTACTTTACTTTTTTTTAAACATACAAAAAAGGGGTGTTTTTCTGTAGTATTCTTTCTGTAGTGCTTACAAGTTTAAAGTGAAATTCTTCCCATTTTCAACATTTTACTGACATTAATATGCCTTAGAGATGTTGCGTGGACAAGATAAAGATCTCCCCATTCTGTGTTTACTAGAAATGGAGGTTGTGTTTCGCCATGTTAATGATTTTTCTTTTAGGACCTTTTTTTTTAAAGGGGTTGGAATTCCCCTTTAATGGCATCATGCTGAGCATGGGCTGTATTAAGATTTTCTTTGCTGAGGACAATGCTTGCTGTCTACACTTCACCTCAATGTTTTTGTTTTCGTCCACGTCCTATACCACAGTCGTTTTCAACCTTTTTCATACCAGGGCCCACTGTTTATTCTGCATTTGAGCCACGGACCACCATTTGAGGACATTTTGGCCTCACAGACCCCAAAACTAAAGATTTATTTTCTTTTGTCCACAATATCAGGCTGGATTTCAAAAACAAAACAGTCAAACATACAGATCTAAAGAACCATTAAACTTCTACATTCTCTACTTGTGTAGACTTGGGCTAATTCAGATGATGATTATTTTAACTCTTGTAAACATGAAACTAAATGGACCCGCAAGGGTCCGTTTGGTTTCATGTTTACACTCTCAAAGAATTGCATCTGGTTAACCAACTTTCCATCAATTAGTGTGAGGACCACCTGGAATCCTCCCCGGACCACCTGTTGAAAACCCCTGCTTTACCAGCAAGAATGTAAAATAGTGTTTATATTTCCACGCTGCAAAGGCTCCAGTCACGCTGTCGTCCTCGTATCATTGCGTCTGAGAGCGTATTTTACCACAGCTCAAATGCTAGTGTGTGCGCAGCAACAACAACACAGCTGGTTGTGTCTGTGTGCTAGAGGCCAGAGCCTTTAGTTACGCGAAAACTCTGTTCACTTCATGGGGCCACTTCAATGGCGGCTCATCTATATACACTTCTATTGAATTGGGACAACCGAGGTTACCGGATGCATTTAAGTCTATGGGATCATAAGCATTTTTTTCTGCCCCCTCAATGTCGCAGCTGTTCTACTAGATGGCTCTGCTCTGCTCGACGAATAAGACTGGCTCTGATTGGCTTATACTTATCACGTTACACACATAGATATATTAAAACTAGATCAGGCATCCGGAGGAAACAATGCAAGTGGACGGGAGGGGAACTTTCCTTCGGTGCCTTCTCTATTCAATATACTCTATGTTAGACTGTGAAGAAGCGAGCTGAAGAAGACAGAAAGCACACAGTGCAGCGAGTCCTGCCGCCGCCGTGAAGTAATGATAGTAACGATGGTACACTAATCATAATGCCGTTATGAATTTGAGAAATGTAAGGAGTTACGTTAGAAGTTACTGAAAAAAGTAATCCCTTACTGTAAGGGCGTTACTTGTAAGGGCGTTATTCACAACACTGGTAACTGCAGAGCAGCATTTTGAGAGAGTGCTTACTGCTTGCAATGTATGTCATTTACATACTGTGCATTTCGTGCCTCGCTAAAAGCTCCCAGACTGACAGACTGTGTGTGTGTGTGTGTGTGTGTGTGTGTGTGTGTGTGTGTGTGTGTGTGTGTGTGTGTGTGTGTGTGTGTGTGTGTGTGTGTGTCTCTTTGCATGGGACAGTCATTTAAAAAACTTTTCAGTCATCCCACAAATTGAGACCCTGTCCCACATTGTGACTGAGAGACAGTTGCCAATGTCCTAATAGTCCCATACAGTTGGCATTCTGTTGTAAAGTTCTCTCAATGTCTCTTTTCATGCTGGATGTGCTTTTAAGCCTGTTAAAATAGGACATGTCATGAAAGACATGTCATGACACCCTATACCTGAAAAGGAAAGAAATTAATTATAAAACGTAATGGCCTATCTGGTTCCTTAGAATAAAAGGTCAGGGCCTGGAGTCAGATGATGATAGTGGTGAAAAGTAGCTGTTATAGAGGTGAGTGGTGTAAACACATGAGTGAGAGGCTGTGTTGCTGTTTTTCACCCCAAAGTGTAGCCTACGGTATTGTAATTACATCACATGCACGCGCACGAGCACAGACTCGAAGCCTCACCACCTTGACTAACCAATTTTCTGGGGGAAACCACTGAGTTTTAAACCAGAGAGATCGTAAAATGAAACCAAATGGACCCGCGAGGGTCCATTTTTACATACATATAAAAGAGGATTTACGGTATCATAAGGTTCTTGGTCAAGGACTTATTCCTGGCCATTATTTAGGTAGTACACACACATTTTGGATGCCTTCGGCAGTGGTCAAATGAGGCATTTTAATCGCGATTAATCGAGTTAACTCCAGGGTAGCAGTGCGATTAATCGCGATTAAGAAAATTAATCGTTGCCCAGGGCTGTGAAATTTCATTTACAGTTTTCATTTATTTTTAAAATATTGTTTTGGCAAATGTAGCCACCTCCATATTTGAATAAAACAATATTTTTAAGCCCGGGTAAATGCAGGGGGTAGTGTCAGGAAGATCATCCGATATAATACCTATAAGACAAATCAAATGGATATAGATATGGATAGATTAACTAATATGATGATAGCATGGCTTTCTGTGCATTTACGGGAGTTTGGGTCGATTTGACATCCACCAATTTGTTTGCCCCCCCCCCCCCCCACAGTAAATGAAACACTACATACCCATCCTGAATAACTCCACTACAGGTTCCAGCTCTGGGTCCAACAATCCACGTCGATGTGCCTCTGCCAACATCGGATGTCTTCTGGGGACCGGTCCTCTGGATACTGTAGACCTCTGTCTGTGGTGTTCTGGAGAAGGAAATAAAAGGGTTAGCATGTTGTAAACTCAAAGTAGTAGTTGATCCAAACATTGGGTGGAATTCTCAAACACTATAGACCTGCGCAGTGACGTCACCGCCCCTGTTCCAGAAATGGATTCCCCATTCATTTTTCTCATAGACTTTTTGAAAATAATTTATATAAAGATGACTACGTAACTGGTTAATAAAAACACGATTGCGCCGCGGACAAAGCTCGAGTCGTGACGAATCATGATGACACACACAAACTTTTTTGAGACAATCAAATCATTTCTAAGATGAAAAACGAAATAAAAAGTCTTGTATCATGCTGTTTTCTACTTCTTCCTAATTATATATTATATGACAATATTGTGTTTGTTGCCATGATTTGTCACAACCCGAGTTGGCTTTGGCCGCAGTGCAATCGTGTTTTTATTAACCATTTTCTAAAAGTCTATGAGGAAAATGAATGAGGAATCCACTAGTGGAACAGGGCTGGTGACGTCACTGCGCAGGTCTATAGTGTAGCCAGGTATAGTGTAAGGCAGTGGTCTCAAACTGCCGGCCCGTGGTTTTGTGCCCCCCACCCACCTTAATATGAATTTTAATGTTAGTGCGGCACCCCAAGTTTCCCCCGTCAAATGCCGACCAGGCAACCAAAAGCATTTGCGGGAGAACAGTCTATTACTATTGAATGCTGATTACTCAGATCCTGTTTAAAGCCTGCCTACTGGCTTTGCCATTTACACAGAATAGCAAAGAGGAACCGGATCTGCACCCTGGAACACGCCCCTCCCCCCTGCGCAGTTTAGTTCATTCTGATTTGTCGCCGAACTGTCAATCTGAGAACATGCAGTGGTGTGATTGGCTGCAGTACGGGGGAGATCCTATCAAGTTGTCATATCTGTCCACCGTGTTACAAAAACACGTGTGAAGAAAACTTTGTATTACGTACCGAGGACTGCGTTCGGTCCAGGGATGATAAATAATGATAGCGGTGATAGCGGAGCCGTTTTCCATTGCCCGATACGGGCGGATGCATGGCCTATAAAGCAGCACGCCGAGTTGTGGTAAGTAGCCTAAAAGCTGTTGTGTTGTGTTGTTGTCCTCCTTGCCCCGTAAAGTGAACAGTGTCGCGTTGCTCTGTCTGTACTCCAGGCTTATAGCTACTCTACGCAGGCTGCGCTAGGTAGAATCATGGCCATCTCGTAGAAGAGTTGCGACATCGTGGGGTCAGAAACCCAACGTGCTGAATAGGGATTTGAAAATACATAGTTTTCAAAGGCTCGTTGTGTGGCTGTGCAGACAGCCTTGTCATCGAAGATGAGAGATTGCGCACCGGGGATATAGTTTTCAAAGAGGCTAACGCAAATAAATGAAAGCCTTTTTAGACACGTGTAAAACATGACAACTATTGGGAAATCAATGCTGCTTAAGTTGTGGTTCTGATGGTCATTCAGTCATGTTTGCAAGACTAGTTTCTCAGTGACACAGACAGACAAACTATATTTTTGCTTTTATTTATTTCGAGGCAGTGCTTTTTTCGTTATTGGTTCCTTATATTGGTTGTAATTCATGCCATCACAAACAAATCAGAGCCCCTGTATTGGTAGGTTGGCTGGTCCTGTTATTTTGTCCTGGTGTATTGTTTGTAGGTTCTATTGTCCAGTAAATGGTTCATATAATAGTGTTCAATTATAGTTATTATCATTATAGTCCTATTATGTTCTACTGAATGAAACAGATAGCACAGTGGTATATGAAGATGAAGGAAGGAATATAAATGCTATTATACTGTAGAAATGTGTTATTTTGTGTGACAAACACTGCATATGCACACACTGTTTATCCCACAATGGTGAGTTTGAATCAGGTCGCCTACTTATAACCCTATTTAAATAAGTGAAATTAACGTGAAAATGGATGGAAAAAATAGGCTTGAAACAGCAAAAAAAAGTTTGTCCATGTGACGCGCTGCGGCTGCGGCCCGGCCTCATCCAGGCTCTGCTCCTAGTGGCCCCAATGCAAATTGTGTTTGAGACCCCTGGTGTAAGGCTTTTCATTGGCTGCCTGGGGCCTGGTATGTAGGCTAAAAGCCTACACCACCATACCTGGGCCTGGGGCTTACCAAATAATTAAAACCTGCAATTCAAAAAGTCCAGAAATCACCTGACCCGCCAATTAAAAATGTTATTGTACTACCCTGATTTCTTCACGAGTTGAAGCTCTTGATAGCTGGATTTAATTATTATGAGTAATTATTTGGTAAGCCCAGGCTCAGGTCGGGTGGTACAGGCTTTTGGCTTACCACAAGGCCCCAGACCTGATTTGCTGCCATGCAGCCAATGAGCACGGCCCCACACCTGATTTGCTGCCATGCAGCCAATGAGCACAGCCCCAGACCTGATTTGCTGCCATGCAGCCAATGAGAAGACTTACGCTATACCTGGCTACACCATAGTGTTGGAGAATACCAGCCAATTACTGTTTGGCTTAACTGTGGTTCAAGAGGTAAAGCAGATCGTCCAATCATCACCGTGGGTCGGTGGGTTGAATCCCGGCTCCACCCCTCTACATGTCGAAGTGTCCTTGGGCAAGACACTGAATCCCCCAATTGCTCCCAATGTACCAAAGACATTTGATGATTGGCCATTAAATAGGTTACCGGCTGCTACCATCAGCAGATATACCAAGGATTGAACAGTGATACAGTATGCTGCGAAACACAAAAGCAACACTGAGATACTGGGGTCCACTTCGTGGACTGCTTGGTCCCTTAATAATACCATGAACAGAAACTCGGTCACCTTTATGCTTCTCGGGTTGCATCGCCACAGACATGGGATTCTTTCTGGGACGTCCACGGCCACGCTTCTGAGGGTTGACCACCCTGTGTTGGATCTTCGTATGGGAGGCATCTGTGGGTGAGAGAGAGAGAGAGAGAGAGAGAGAGAGAGAGAGAGAGAGACTTCATCGCCTGCATACCATTATCCGTTATTGGACTTTTATTAACACGATGGCAAAACAACCCAAGATATTTCAAATTAAAGTGCATATATTTAAAATGATTTGAAACATTACTACTGCTACTAACCAACTACAGCTGTGTCACCACTAAACCAACAGCATTTCATCATTGAAAACAGAAAACTCTCTGAGTCAGACCTTTAGCTTTATGCATACCGTGTGTCTGTTGCAACTTGATGTTTTACTTGATTAATAAATGTCCTATAACCGAAAATGGTATGGGTGCGGCGTGGCGCGAAGCGACACAGGCGATGAATCCCCCCCCCTACCATTTTCTCTTACCCCCCCCAATTACATCCGCCCCTGTTAGGCACAGGACTGTCACCTTTACGCTTCTTAGGTTGGATGGCTTCAGGATGCAGCGCAGGGGAGGGCAAACCAACGGGGTACTTTATGGGACGACCACGGCCACGCTTCTGGGGGTCTACTGCCATATTGGAGGTATCTGAGAGAGAGAGAGAGAGAGAGAGAGAGAGAGAGAGATTTGAGAGAGAGAGAGAGAGAGAGAGAGAGAGAGAGAGAGAGAGAGAGAGAGAGAGAGAGAGAGATTTGATTTGATTTTTGTCCACAATTCCAGGCTGGATTTGGGGAAACAAAACAGTCAAACATACAGATCAAAAGTGACCATTAATCTTCTACATTCTCTAGTTGTGTAGACTTAGGCTAATTCACATGATGGATTTTTTTTTTTAACTCTGGACTGTGTGAACATGAAATTTGTCCAGGCTGGTCTTGTCTACAATTCCAGGCTGGATTTGGTAAACAAAACAGTCAAACATACAGATCAAAATGACCATTTATCTTCTACATTCAGTCGTTGCGTAGGCTTAGGCAAAAACAGATGCTGAATATTTGAACTCGAGAGTGAAGAATGAAACCAAATGGACCCGCAATAGTCCATTTGGGTTCATTTTAACGCTCTCAAAGAGTTTATACCTGGTTAACCAACTTTCCATAATGTCTACACCAGCAGCTCTCAGCTCCGAGCAGCCTGCAGCTTAACTTATTGCTGCTAACTAGTTCCAAGTCAGTCCGTCTTTTTTCCCTTGTTTGTATGTTATCCCTGAGATGTCACCTTGACTTGGGCAGAGCCATAGAGTATAGACAGAGTTACGACAACTCCGTCCACTTTATGGGGCCAGTCCAATGGTGGCTCTTCTACTTAAGACTTGAATAAAGAATGGGGACAACAAATAGCGACAAGTCCTGGACCTGAAGTAGGCAGAAATGCATTGGACTATCAGGCAACAGCCCAGCGTTAATGATCTTGGATCGCTTTATTTTAGATCATTTTTAACAATACTACAAATAATATTTAAAAAATAAGTAAAGTGTTCCATTGCTACCTGGTTGCCACGTTGGGTCATCCTCTCCTCCCATCTCCTCATCTGTTTCTTGGCCTCGTCCTGCTCTCTCCTCCTCTTCCTCTGGTTCCTCTGGCAGAGGGGAGGGCACAGGGCTGTCACCTTTACGCTCCTGTGGTGGGATCATGGCCTCAGGCTGCAGCGCAGGAGAGGACAGACCAATGGGGTACTTTCTGGGACGGCCGCGGCCACGCTTCTGAGGTTCCACCGTCATACTGGAGGTATCTGAGTGGGAGATATGCAGGATGTACCGGTAATATTATTCACACATGGTGCCAATGAATTGCAGAGCTCAATGATGGCCGTGAGGGAGCATGAATTAACTCCTTGGTAGCAGTTTTGCTAGCCTGTAGCGTCCCCATTTGGTCCAGAGTGCCATTTATATGCATTAAAGGTAGGGTAAGTGATTTGAAATCCACGGTGTAGTACCAGCCTGGTGCACTAGGGGCGCCCAAGAGTAGCTACACTATGTGAACCTGCTGCTCGATCCTGATTGGAGGAGAATTCACCCTCCACCTGGGGAACTTTTATTATCTCCTCTGCTAACGTGGGGGAGGGGGAAACTCCATATATGGTCTGCACACCTTATAATAGAGCATTCTAACAAAAAAAATTGGGTGATATCTGACAAAAGTGAAATCACTTCCCCTACCTTTAAGCAATTGATTGATTGATCTCAAAAACAGAAAATCACAAACAGCAGTTGTATGCATTTTTTCCACACATATTTTCACACTTATTACATATTTAGAGATGTGTAACTAAAGGGTTAACATGGGAACAGCAGCAGCAACGCACTGCTGACCCCAGATGGAGGAGTCTCACACCACAAGGTGCAAATATCACTGTGCAGTGTTCAGGCACTAATAGTGATTACAAGTGTCACCTGTATTCCAGGATGGATCGCTACCATGCAGCCTTCCTATCGCCTCTTCATCCTCTCCTGCTGTCTCCTCCCCTTCCTCTGGTTCCTCTTTCAAAGTGGAGGACACAGGACTGCCGCGGTCACTCCAGATCGGACTGTCACCTTCGCACTCCTCGGTTTTGAACGCCGCCGACTGTAGCGCAGGGGAGGGCGGACACGGTTCCGCCACCATGTGCTGTATTGTCATGCGTGAGGCATCTGTGTGTGTGAGAGAGAGACAGAGAGTGTTTGCATTTAAGCTTCTCTGAGTGATCCAGAATGCCGCAGCTCAGTTGGTCTTCGACCAGCCTAAATTCTCAGTACATACATGGGTGCTGGCCTTATATAAGCCTTATGTCAGGGGACTATGTGCAGCATGCACCGCCCACTGCCACTGTATTAAAATACCGGGAGGGTGGAAATTATCGATTCGATTACCATAATTTCCGGATTTTCCGGATTATAAGCCGCTTTTGACCCTGCGGCTTATACAACGGTGTGGCCAATCTATGGGTTTTTACAGGTGTTTTTTTTAACAGGGGTTTTCAACAGGTGGTCCGGGGACCACCAGTGGTCCCTGAGAGGGTTCCAGATGGGCCCTCCAGAGTAAATGATGGAAAGTTGGTTAACCAGATGTAACTCTTTGAGAGCGTAAAAATGAAACCAAATGGACCCTTGCGGCTCCATTTGGTTTCATGTTTACACTCTCAAGAGTTATGATGTTCACCATCTAAATTAGCACCACTTAAGTCATGGTCATTTTGATCTCTATGTTTTGCCTGTTTTGCTTGCGAAAATCCATCCTGGAATTGTAGCTGAAATGCTGAATAAATAGTGGGCCCTGGTATCAAAAAGGTTGAAAACCACTGCTCTAACATGAAGCTTGTTGTCTGGTGCGGCTTGTAGTCCGGTGCGGCTTATACATGGAAAAATCAGTATTTTGCCCCAAATTTAGCTGATGCGGCTTATATTCAGGTGCAGCATATAGTCCAGGAATTACGGTAATCGTTGCAGCCCTAATACAGCCCTGACACATGGAACTGGCACAAACTATAACTATAACTAAACACCACAACAATTTGAAAAGACTGACTTTACATTTGATTTAGGGCCTTGCACCAACACACGTGCACCATTTTGCGAACATAACAACTTAACGACCGCAGAGCTTTGCACGTGCTCGTGCCCTATTAATAAATTGAAGTGAAGTGTTCCGTTGTCACCTAGTTGCCATGTTGGATCATTCTCTCCTCTTTCTTGGCCTCTTCCTGCTCTCTCCTTGGGTTCTTCTGGCCGGTCACCTTCACTGGATGTCGGACCACTACAGTTGTGGTTCTCAGGTTGGATCGCCACAGACTGTATTGCAGGGGAGGGCAGACACACAGGGTACTTTCTGGGACGGCCACGCTTCTTAGGTTCCTTTTTGGGACGGCCTCGCTTCTTCAGCTCCTTTCTGATATGTCCCCACTGCTGAGGTTTCTTTTTGGGACGGCCACGCTTCTGAGGTTCTGTCATACTGGAGGCATCTTAGAGAGAGAGAGAGAGAGAGAGAGAGAGAGAGAGAGAGAGAGAGAGAGAGAGAGAGAGAGAGAGAGAGAGAGTCCTTAGTGTCAACTTAGTTGACACTAAGGTCTCCAAGGCACTTGACCATCGGGCAAGTGCACGTCACGTTCTACTTGCCCTCAGATTGCAGATGCATTTTATATTCTTTAACACTTTCTATTCGCAATGAAGGACTATGTTTTGTTTAAGTCAAAATCAGCTACAGTAAATAATCAACTTGTAAATCAGTGGTTCCCATAGTGGTCACAGACTCGGGTCCGTGATGCCAGCAAAATGATATTTTGGAACCAAATGGACCTGGGAGAGAGATAGGAGAGATAGCTAGAAAGCAGAGAAAGACGCAGAGGCAGAGCACAATGACCACCAACACAAATATATGTATTGTGTTATAGTCGCACACTTGCCCGATCGGGCAAACAAGTAGCAGTCTTCACTTGCCTGACCATTTTTTTTTACTTGCCCCGGGCAAGCGGGCAAGTGTTAGTGTCAACCCCTGCATAGCCAGTCGTTGCTCTGGGGGCGGTACATCGGGGAGTAAACACGGCAGGGCCTAGACCAGGGGTGGCCAAAAGGTAGATGGTGATCTACCAGTAGATCACACAGGCTGTGCAGGTAGATCACATGACAGTCCCCCCAGCACTTGGACCCTTGTACAACTGTAGATCTGTAACTCTTATAGATCCCTTATAGATCTGTATGGATAATACAATGTACTTGCCCTCTATAACTAGAATTAAACATTTAAATAGTAATGTTTTTATCCCATGGGGGGCGCCATTTAACTGTGCCTGTCACCTGATCTGTCACAGGGATGACGTCACAGAAGAGCTGTAGTATGGAACGTTCCATGATTATCCAGTATTGAAATGTAAAGCATCGATGTACACTCGTCAGAAGTGTACAAACCAGTCAGTATCTGGTGTGACCACCATTTGCCTCATGCAGTGCAACACATCTTCTTCGCATAGAGTTTATCAGATTGTCAATTGTGGCCTGTGGAATGTTGCTCCACTCCTCTTCAATGGCTGTGTGAAGTTGCTAGATATTAGTGGGAACTGGTATGCGCTGTCGAAATGGTAATAATGTGGTAATATTGTGTTATTACCATTTTTACAGTGTGTACCAGTTCCCATTAATATCCAGCAACTTCACACAGTCATTGAAGAGGAGTGGACCAACATTCCACAGGCCACAATTGACAATCTGATAAACTCTATACGAAGAAGATGTGTTGCACTGCATGAGGCAAATAGTGGTCACACCAGATACTGACTGGTTCGGAGGCCCATACACCCAATAAGGCAAAAGAAAATTGCACATTTCAGGGTGTCTTTTTATTGTGGACAGTCTAAGGTACACCTGTGCACTAATCATGATGTCAAATCTGCATCTTAATGTGGCACACCTGTGAGGTGGGATGTATTATCTTAACAAAGCAGAAGTGCTCAATATCACACATTTAGGCAGATTTGTGAACAGTGTTTGAGAGAAATGGTTATATTGTATATCTGGAATGAATTTTAGGGCTTTAAGTCCATCCCCTGAAAAATGGGAGCAAAAACAAAAGTGTTGCGTTTATATTTTTGTTGAGTGTATATACCCTGTTCTGTTTGTAATGGCAATGGCGACCCCCACTGGTGAAATAAAGAACTGTAAAACAGACGGGATGGACCATAGGAGAAAATGTGTAGTTGTTTGATGCTTCCCATTTACTTCTACTGTGGAGCAACCTTCTGTGACGTCATCACTATGACATGTGACAGGCACAGTAAAAAACGGTTTTTAAAACTGAAGAACTTATTCTATGTGTTTTAAAGGTAGGGGAAGTGATTTCACTTTTGTCAGATATCACCCAAAAAATATTTATTTTTCTGTTAAAATGCTCTATTATAAGGTGTGGAAACCATATATGGAGTTTCCCCCTCCCCCACGTTGGCAGAGGAGCTAATAAAAGTTCCCCGGGTGGTGGCGAATTCTCCTCCAATCAGGATCGAGCAGCAGGTTCACATAGTGTAGCTACTGTTTGGTGCCCCTAGTGCACCAGGCTGGAACTACAGGATGAATTTTAAATCACTTACCCTACCTTTAAATGTTTAATTCTATTCATAGAGGGCAAGTATAATGCATTATCCATATGTGTCTCATTAGCCAGGGTTCCTTTTAAGGCTCTTACATAGGCTACTCCAGGGTGAAGTGAGTAGATGAATCGTATGTGAGCCTACACGGTGAAGCCTTAAAAAAAAAAAAAAAAATCACACCACGGTGAAAACTCTTCACGTAAAACTCACCAAAACAAACACGGCTTGTGTGATTAGAATGCCTACTTTCCCCCCAGCACATGAATAAAATGCACTTTTAAAATCATTCGCTTTCTGGCCTGAGTGCCGCAAAGTGAAGAAGCACCATCGTAAAAAATAACAACAACAACAACAACAGATGAATAGGGGAGTCTGGCCCTCCCTGACGAAGCTGTTGCCCCCGCAACCCGACCACAGATAAGCGGCTGAACAAGACATACCTGCAGTGTGTAGTTTGGTGCTGCGTAGCGTCTCTATCTCGCTCTGGAAAAGGTTGCAGATGAACTCTTGCAGCGCTCTGAAACGCTCCAACACAAACACTCTGACGCTAACCTCCACACTGCAAACATCAGCAGCCAAAACACACAAGATCTGCTCTGCCGCTGACGCGAGGTGTTCATTTATCTTCAACAGTACACAATCCATTGTTGGATTCCTTTATGGGACGCTTTAAGCGCCGTTCTGTTCGCTGTGAATGAAGATAATAACACGAAATGTGTGAAAACAGTAGAATGGAAAACGGAGAGAAAACAACCGCGAGTTGGAAATCCGCTGACAAAAAAACACAAGGACCAATGATGAGGAAACAACGGTAAGACTTCCGGTGGCCGCGCTCTTCACAATAATAGCAGCGCCATCTAGAGACAGAGTTCTGACAACTCCGTTCACTTCATGGGGCCAATCCAATGGCGGCCGCTAGTGCTGCTGGGAAGGGGAATAGTGACACTCTCAGAATCTTGTCATAAAAACGGCATGAACAAAGATTTTTTTATTATTGTATTAATGACTATACCTTTGTAGAAAATAATCAGTGCATACAAATGAGAGAGGACATGTCACAGGATATTTTCGTATACTTTGTTTGCATTATATTGATGCCTTAAAGAGCAGAATAGTAGTTTTCCCAATAGCAATTCATTTCAAATGAGCTTTATTGACATGAGAATTCGCACCTCATTCACAAAGTGACACTTCCGTAAACGTCACTCTCGTGGTATTCCCGCGAGACTGTTACTGTGTTCTATTGGGAAATAGGCAGAGATGCATTGGACTCAGACAACAGCCCAGCTTTAATGACTTTAAATCCTTTATTTTCGTTTCTTTTTAATAATGGCACATCATACAAATTGCAGAGACTATAGTTGTTACTGTGAAATAATTTGAATCGACTGTTATTTTTCATACATATGTAAAATAGCTTTTATTGGCGCCACTCTCGTTCAAAGCAATGTCTTTCAGACTCCATGGTTTGTCACTGTTATGTTCTCGGCGACCACTGAGCACGTGACTAAACCCACGTGACTGCGTACCCCTTCAATGTCGCAACTCTCCCTCTAGAGGGCTCTTCAGAATAATAGTATCCGCTAAATAATAATAATAACCCGAAATCCCGAAGCACGTTAAAACAATAAATTAAGTACCCTGGGCTATGTAGACAAACAGAATTCAATACAGTGTTTCTGTGCATTTGTATTTTGACATTAACCAATTATTTTCTGGTAAATGGATGTATTACTGTTTGGAGTTAGACCGAGTTGAAAACATATATCTATACTTCCGGGTCAATGTAATTTCACACATGCTCAATGCAGGCTGAACACACAGTGCCGACGAAATCCTTCTGTTCGTGTGTAATAAGATACCGGTGTGGGTTGACCTAGAGTACTGGAAGCAGAGTGGCGTCACTCCAATTGACTCCCCATTCTCCAGCCGAACAGAGACGCCTATTGGCTGAAACGCGCGCGTGAGCTTCGAGGAGGAATGCAAGTTCCAAACAAACCCCTCTGTACATCCAGCTCGGAGCTGCAGCTCCGTCGACAGCAGGATGCAAGTTAGCAGGTAAATTGGCGAAATTACGGCATTTCAGAACATTTTAACGCATTAACAGACCGCTCGTCACTTTAGTGATTAATGATTGACATGAATAGTTATATAATTCGCTCTGGTTAATGTACATTGTAACTTAAAAAAAAATAGACTGTGTTGTGGTGCAGTGGTGGTTAGCTAACTTAGCTTAGCAGTGTTCCTGTCCATCCAGCCATCCACTCCATGAACAGTTACACTGCTATGACCCGTCAGCTTTTTTTTAGCATAAATATTTGTTTTAATTGTTATTGGCTTTATTGTTAAACTTATGGTCAACCAGTGTGTACAACTGATAAGTTATATTGCTAGGTTATATAACATTATATATATATAACACCCCCCCTCTTTGTACTCTTCTCTTTTCCCTTTTTACCTCCACTATGAGTTTACCCCCATGATCTGCTGCTTCTGATTTTACTGAAGTAGTTGTTTTGTATGTATTTGAATGCCTTAATGAAATGAACAAGTTGGCCACTATTGTAAACAAGTGTATGCTTAACTAGTGTGTCCAATCAGCTCTGTCAGACTTGATGTAGTCGTACTTGAATTGTACTGTAATTCTCCAAGCTGTTATCAGTTTTGTAGCAGTGTGTACTTGACTTGTACTGTAACTCTCATCTCTGTCAATAAAAATTTCATTCATTCATTCATTACTATTATAGATTATGTTTATACTCGTGGGTGGGGGAAACAAACCAAAAAGTCACATTGCTTTGTTATATACAGTACATTTTATACAAGCTATAAAGCTTGGTGGCAACATTTGTTTGTTCTAGTCAGTCCACTTGCCAGAATGTGACACCAAAGTTTTGTGTGAAATGTTTAGTAGGGGTCCCCTCCCCAGAGTGTAGAAGTTGTTGTGAAATGTTTAGTAGGGGTCCCCTCCCCAGAGTGTAGAAGTTGCCAGGTATCATGTTGGGCAGTTTTTGTAATTGGGATAATATGTGGTCATATGGAAGACCATATAGCAGTTCTCCTCAGTGATAAATCTCCTGGTGGTCGACAGCCAAATTATTGATGATTGGAAACAGGAGGGGGTGTACAAAATCAAACTAAATAAAAACAGATTAAGTAAATATTAAATCAGTATGTCTGTAATATATGATGTAAGTAAATATATAAAGTTAGTTACATAAAAATAATACAGCATATGCACTGTTTGTTTGTGTTTTGTTTTTTTGCATTTCAGGACAGTGACTCGGGTGCCAATAGAGATGATTCTCTGTGTACCAGAGGGCCAGGACACAAGAAAGAACAGGACATGGAGATGATGGGCCAGGCTGCTTGCACCCCTTGGATTTTCAGGGAAAGCCACGATGAAGAGTATTTGAAGTGGTCAAACTAGCTGGCAGTAGAATACATTTTCAGAAGCATCTTCATAAACAAGACTGGAATTTTTCATATACACATACAGTTTAAAGCTTCAATGTATACCTGGTTGGCTGTAACATCAAGAACATTAAGATCACACAATTGTTTTGGAAAGTTTCTTACTTTCTGTCTCTCAAATGTCAGTCAAAATGTTCTGAGATATATCCCCAGTTACATCAAATTTTGAGTGTGTGAGTGATGGAAAGTATTTTTGTGCACATTTTAGTTACTACATTGTGAATAAAATGTTTTATTGATTATTCATTCTCCTTGCATATTCCGTAATCTTTACTGACATGTCATTTGGTATTTGGCCTCAGAACCCCAGCTGAAAACGTTTGTCCCTGTGACCCCCTCATGATGTCATTATTGGCTGATCTACAACATCACAACACGTCCTATTTAAAATCCATTGTGAACTTGTCTGAATTTTGAATGAATAGTTTATTGGAAGAAAAGTAATGGGTACAAGGTACAGTCAGACAGGGTACAGTCAAATAGCCAATAGGATCACTAAGAAAATTCCTTGCAGTCTTGTTTCCATTCAGGACCAGGCCAGGTACAGAGTGAAAGGTTTTTGTTTTAAGTGGAATGTGTAACATGAATCCAATAAATAGCCCTAGTACTATGAAAGCTATTGCAGTAAATCTGAACTGAGTGTCATGCATGAGACGATTGTCATTCACAGACTGATTGACGGCCGTCCTGCAGTGAGTGATATGTGGCACCCCAATCATGCACGGCTGGAAGTGATCGGGATGAGGAAGGAGAAACTATAAAACTGTTTTGCTCAGAGTGACAGGGAGTGGTGTGTCTGGAAAGCGGAGCTCTGTATGTTTGCTGGCATATAATGCCAGCGATTGTATTGGGTGGGAGGGCAATTTGCTTATGTTTTATTGTTAGTAGTTATTAAATGAAGTAGCAGTGTATTCGTGCATGTTACTTGCTCAGCCTCCATTATTGTTTGAAGTAGAAATATCCTGTAAATAGGCACTTTACATTTCTCCTACCTGAGACAAGGATTATTACACTACGATCAAATCTGCAACCCTGCTTCAACACACAACTGTAACCCTAACCCCTCCCCCCACACACACAACTCAACCAACCCCAGAGTAGACCTAATGTAAATTATTAAACCATAACCATTTGGCCTATATGGTCAGAGGCAAATACAAAAATAATATAGCCTAGCATTTAATAAGATTCTAGGAATATAAGAAACAAAGTAAGATAAATAGAGTATCTATAATGAGATTCCAGATACTCTAAAGCAGGGCTTTTTAACAGGTGTTCTGGGGACCACCAGTGGTCCCTGAGAGGATTTCAGGATGTCCCCTGGCTAAATGATGGAAAGTTGTTTAACCTACCAGACGAAACTCTTTGAGAGCATAAAGATGAAACCAAATGGACCCACAAGGGTCCATTTGGTTTCATGGTTATACACTGTCTCTCAGTCTCAAGAGTTAATATTCAACCTCTGAATGAGCTCAAGTCTACACAACTAGAGAATGTCAAAGATTAATGGTCATTTTGACCTGTATGTTTGACTGTTTTTTTTTCTGGAATTGTGGCGACAAGCCAGTTTTGGGGTCTGTGGGGCTAAAAATGGTGGTGGCCATAAATGGTGGTCGTGGCTCAAATTATGAATAAATAGTGGGCCCTGGTATCAAAAAGGTTGAAAACCACTGCTCTAAAGATAAAGAGCGAGGGGGGAAACTGGAGGTGTATGCTAACACACACAAGCTAAATGGGGTCTGTGGGGCTAAAAAGCTATCAAAATGGTGGTCCGTGGCTCAAATTATGAATAAATATAGTGGGCCCTGGTATCAAAAGGGTTGAAAACCACTGCTCTAAAGATAAAGAGCGCGGGGCGGGGGGGCGAACGGACGAGGAGTATGCTAACAGACAGACATGCTAAACGGAGGAGAGGAGCACCTAATGTTTGGAACTTGCAGAGCTCCAGAGCGTGGCGCATGCGCGCTACGCGAGGGGCGGCGAGATCAAAGCGTGACGCCACTCTGCTTCCAGTACTCTAGGTTGACCAAGAGGGTCGACTTACGTTTGCTTCCTGACTCTAGAAGGAGGGGCCGGGTACAATATTAGGAGACCGGAAGTATGTTGGAGTCATTCATTTCCAATGGTAGAGTGAACGTGAACACAACTTATGATCCATTCCTTAACTCCATGGATACTGAACTAAATACTGGACCCGATCATCAAAAGGCATATAATATTTACAGCATATTCATAGTAAAATGGCTTCTATTAGCTAAACAGAAGAGAAGAAATTTCACTTTGTTATAAATTATTCTTTATCCCACCGCCCAACTCTCGCGAGATTTGTTAGGAGTCAGGAAGAGTCTCTTTGTAATCTGCAGTTTCACATACGACAGATAGGGGGCTCTGATCTAAACCATTACTACTTAGGAGACCATTTGTAGGCTTTGTAAGCCATGTCATTTTATATAGTGGCGCCAATGGGAGTATGGCCATCTTTATAAATAGAGTATCTTTGATACCGGATAGCAAAGCCACCAGTACCACTATCCATTCAGGTTTATGTAACTAAACAATGCCGCATTTAGTTATAAAGAGCGAAAATGTCCGCTGCGAAACTGCACTGCTAGCAGTGTTGGGAATATTACTTTACCTTGTCAACTTATTACTTATTAATTATTACCTTTATTTTAAAGCAATATATTATATTACAATATTATGCTCTGAGAAAGTGTAATATATTAATATTACTATTACATATTACTTACAAAAAAACATTTTTTACAAAATATATAATGACATATTTAGTATCACTATTAATCAAATATTGCGTGCGTAGACCAGTGGCATACCTACAATAAAGCAAGCACACATGCTATCTGGCCAAATCCACATGAAATCAACTTGAAAAAACATCACTCCTGAATAAATAATTTGATGACAAATGATAGAAAATAAGTAATTATTCAACTTTTGCAGTTATCAATATGATTTGACAAGAGCATTTTCAATGAGACAGATTGACAGAAAGTAATATTGAAAGTAATGCAGTAATGCAGAAAGAAAAGTATAATATATTAGATTGTTTTAGTTAAGTAATATATTTATATTACAAGTTACTGCATTTTGGTAATATATTATGTAATATATTAAGTTACATAGTGCGCATGTCCCAACACTGACTGCTAGTCAGCTTGTCACACCAGGGTCTTAATGAGCTAGGATAAGGGAGCTAGGATAAGACTTCCGGTGGCCTCGTCCTTCAGAATCAAATAACCCTGCTTGTACCAATTTTCATGCCTGTATCACCATCTGATTGACTTAAGAATCAATGTTACAAATGTCTTGCTCTCCTTAATCTGTGAAAGTACCTATGCTGTATCTCAAGAACCATACGAGATACAGACACATACTTTGTGTAGGCCGGGCCATGGCTCTTTAGGTGATTGGTAACGTACGCGGCTTGTATTTATGAGGTCCTGGATTCGTTACCAATCACCTAAAGAGCCATGGCCCGATGGGCAAAATGGTCCGTAATGGCCCGTAATGGCCAACTTTGTATTAACGTTCAATACATGTATGGGGCGTAAAATCAATGCATTTCAAGTTATGAAGGAAAAAACACATTTCTGGGCAGACATCTTGGATTTTGGGGGCCGCCATCTTGGAATTCAAGATACCTCCACATCCAAACATTTTTAGAATGTCTTTGGATATGCGTGTACCAATTTTCACGCTTTTCTCAAAAAGTGCACAGTAGTTTTGCTAGACCACTCCACTACTAATGATTTCGGACAGTATTCCCTATATGGGGAGCACCGAGTCTGCCTTCTGATATTAATGATGTATGTAGTTCCGACAACATCGCTGAACTATGGAGAAAGCACTATTATGAGTTATTTAATTGTATAAAAAATGACCCTTTCCTGACTGATAATGTTGATCCGAGTGAAAACCTTGTAGTACATCATGATGAAGTTAAGCATGTCATCTTAAAGCTAGAGAACAATAAGGCTTGTGGGATTGATAGCATTACAACTGAACATTTAAAACATGCCAGCCGTAGGATAATCCCTCTTCTTTCATTGTGCTTTATGGGTTTTTTAAAACAAGGAATTCTGCCTGAGTCTATGATAGCTGTGCAGCTTGTGCCTGTCATTAAGGATAAGACTGGCAAAATTAATAGTAAAGACAACTACAGGCCGATTGCACTGGCCACTTGTGGCCAGTGTGCTGTCCAAAGTTCTGGAGATGATCATTTTCAATAGAATAGAAATGTACATCTCCACTAATTACAACCAGTTTGGGTTTAAACGTAAACATGGAACTGATATGTGTATATTTGCTCTGAAAGGACTATTATTTAAATATCAAAGCCTAAATACAACAATGTTTTTATGCTTTATCGATTCCTCTGAGGCATTTGATCTAATTAATCATAGCAAACTCTTACATAAATTGACCCAGAGGGGAGTCCCAAAATATATTGTCCGCATCCTAGCGTTTTGGTACGCAAACCAGCTAGTACATATTAGATGGGGCAGCTCTGTTTCTGCAGGCTTTAAAGTAAGTAATGGTGTGAGACAGGGAGGGATACTATCACCCTATTTGTTCAATGTTTTTATGGATGATTTGTCCACCTGTCTAAATAAGTGTAAAACTGGGTGTTTAATAGGAGATACTATTACCAATCATTTCATGTACACAGATGATTTGGTGGCACTCTCTCCGTGTAGCGCTGGACTACAAGAACTACTCTCTATTTGCTCTCAGTATGGCGCTTGCTTTGACATCAAGTATAATGCAGAGAAAAGTAACATCATGGTTGTGCGCTCAAGAGAGGATAGGAGATCAGTCTTTCCTATGTTCTTTCTGAGTGGCAAGGCTCTTAGTGTGTGCAATGAGATTAAATATCTTGGTCACTACATATCTGATGACCTGACAGATGACAGGGATATTCATCGCCAATGTAGTAAACTCTATACACAAGCAAATATTCCTCATGTGTTCCCCTGAAGTTAAAGCCTCGTTGTTTACAGCCTACTGCACGCCATTATATACTGCCCAGTTGTGGGTCAGATATAAGGCTAAATCTATGCAGAGACTAAATGTAGCATACAATGATGCCCTGCGATTGTTACTGCGTGTGCCTAGACGGCACAGCGCCAGCCAATTGTTAGTTAGTTTAGGGCTACCCACCTTCAAAGCCCTTTTAAGGAATTTGATGTACAGATTCATGTGTCGGTTGAATGAATCTGTTAACCTTATCTTAATGAAGTTGGTTGACCCTGCCAAAAGCACTTTTAGATATAGTTCAAGTCTGTGGCGCCACTGGCGTTGTAGCCTTTTTTATGCCCACTGATTGCTCATGGCTCTGTTTTTTTTCTGTTGTGTAATGTGTGTGTATTGTTGATGTTTTGTCTTTCTTTGTTGTTTTTGTTATGTTGTGGATTGTGTGTGTACTGTTGATGTATTGCATGTCTATGGACCCCCTGAGAGTTCCGAAATAAAGATTGATTGATTGATTGATTGATTGATTGATTGATTGATTGTCAGTAGAGGGTGCTATAGGTTATTGCGCTAGTTTTAGAACGGTTTGAAAAATAAACACACGATCCCGACATATGGATATAATCAACTGGCTATAAGAAAGAAACAAATGTGAGTTTAAAAAAAAAACACTTTCACTGACCATTAATTTATTTCAATATTTTAATCACTTAAAATACTAATCAACAGCATTAGTCTGTCAGAGGCTTAATATGGCAGTTTGTCAAGTTCAGTAGATCTCATGATTTGTTGTGGCCAGATACAAGTTCTTGGGGTCTATTAGGTATAGAAGTAATGCAAAACAAACACCATTTCTTTCTTTATACAAAAATGACTAAAACTAAAGAAATCATTCCAGATATACAATATTACCATTTCTCTCAAACACTGTTCACAAATCTGCCTAAATGTGTAATATTGAGCACTTCTGCTTTGTTAAGATAATCCATCCCACCTCACAGGTGTGCCACATCAAGATGCAGATGTGACATCATGGTTAGTGCACAGGTGTACCTTAGACTGTCCACAATAAAAAGACACCCTGAAATGTAAAAAAAAAAAAAAAAAAAAAAAGTGGGGTGTGAGGTGGGATGGATTATCTTAACAAAGCAGAAGTGCTCAATATCACACATTTAGGCAGATTTGTGAACATCGTTTGAGAGAAATAATAGAGAAAATAGAGAAACAAATATATTGTATATCTGGAATGAATTTTAGGTATTTAAGTCCATCCCCGAAAAATGGGAGCAAAAACAAAAGTGTTTATATTTTTGTTGAGTGTATCTTACAAAAATGCATTTTTTTTGTGTCAATAGTTTGATGACACACACTTTCACAGTCACACAAATAGAGAAAGCCAGGTGCTCACAGGAGATGCAAAAAAGGTGCAATATATAAAAATGATATAAAATGCCACTAGTGCTTCAAAGATCCAAAGGGACTGGAACAGTGAAAAAAAGCAAGGCACTCAAAGTGCACTAGTCCTGATGAAGACTCCTTGAGAGAAACGGCTATTAAGGAGTGTTTTTACAAAACAAAAACAACAGGACAACTAGAACACCTTTTTTAAACTAATTTAACTGCAAGTAAAAAGTGGTGTGGAAGTCTCCTTTAAAGAACTGCTGACTGTCTGCGCCTGTTCAAAGGCTAATGTGGTAGAGCTTAGCAGTTTTGGAGTCTTGTACAGTGCACCTACCCCCCTGCATGTTTCCTCCTCACGTTTGTGCAGATGATCCCTTCGCCCAAAATGTTTTGCATGGCATGTACAAGTAAAGGATTTTTTCTCCTGTATGCACCCTCATGTGTGTTTTGACATAGCCCTGCTGACTAAAACCTTTTCCACAAACTTCTCAGCTGTATGGATCCTCATGTGTTTGTAAAACGAACTTGAAAGGGAATTTCTTTCCACAAACAGTACAACTAAAGGGGTTTTCCCCTGAATGAATCATAATTTCCCTTCAGGCCTTTTTCACAAATTACAAACTTTTTCTCTGAATGCGTTTGAAAGTGTGTTTTTTTATTTCTTTTTTTTAGATGACATGAGTGATTAAAGCTTTTGCCACATACTGTACATGCAAAGGGCTTTTCTCATGTGGAACTGCAGATTCCCGTTTGTGGCAAAGCGTTTCCCTTTCCCTTTCCCCTTCCCTTTCCCTTCATGGGTCCTCATGAGCATGTTTAAATTACTCTTTTGGTAAAAAAATATTTCCCACAAACCTCACAAGTAAAGGGCCTTTCCCATGTTAGACATCATGTGTAGGTTTAGACTAACCTTGTTAATATAGCATTTTCTACAAACCTCACAAGTGAACGGCCCTCATGAGACCTCATGTGTATGTTTAGATACCAATGGTCGTGATAGCCTTTGCTACAAACCTCACAAGTACAGTGCTTTAGACACCATATGTCGTTTAAGTTTAATCTTGCGACTATAGCATTTGCCACAAACCTCACAAGTAAAGGGTGCTTGTTTAGTTTTAGTGTCTTCTTTAACATCACACTTTTGACTACTGCCTTTGCCAGAAATAGTACAATGGAAGCTCTTCTTCCCTCTGTGTCTTTGTTTGGCTGATTTTAGATCCTGGGACAGCGTCTTGCCCAAAGACAATCTTTGCCCATTCACATTGTGTGTCTTTTGTGACTGCAGTGTGTCTAAAGCACTAATTTAATTATTAACAATTTGTTGATTTGAAAAAAGTGCTTCATTATTCTCTCCATCATACAGCAGTAGAGATAGCTAGGGTAGCTGTGATATGTATTAAATTTGAAAAGACAGAAAGAAGAAATCAATACTACTGTAGTACCATCATTTATTTTACTGAAAATTGATTTAATTTGGCAAGCTAGAAGATTGTTCACGTCCAGTTGCAAATTGCAGAACTGGGCTGTTTTATAATGGTCTTTTGCAGGATGCTAAGGAGCAATATTTGTTTATTATTCTAGTGCCAACATTGATTCAATCTAGTGCTTCACTGCCACCCGCTTTGACTGTTATCAAGCGATATGTCCAGGAGGTTGCTTATCAAGTCGATTTTCTTGACCTACTGCATTGATAAGATGAAAACCTAGAAATCAGTGTGGGCGGTTGGACCCCTTGATTGAAGCCCTGTGTCAGCAGGGCGATATGCTTGTGGTTATGGTTAGGGTTAGAGGAGTTCAGTCCTTTCAGTAGAAATTCACCAAAACCACTGGAATAAAGTTGGCGAATGTGTGTTAAAACGGACTGCATCGCGACATGCTCACGGTCAGGGCTGAGGACGCTTATAAACACAACTGGCAGGCAGCATGTGACAAGACATGACAAGGTCAGGATAATAAGCAACCTACTGACTTGATTTTCACCATGGGATTGATAGAAACTAATTGAAGGTGTAGATTAATGTGGCACTGACTATCACTATGTGTTCTAATCATGAACATGCCATTCAGAATCTATTATTGCGAAGAAGCATTTTAGAACATGGGTCAACTAATATCTGTTTCTGCATGTTGAACACTGTCAAACTACAACTAAGTGGGTTTTATCTGTGTGTTTTCTTCTCATGTGTCTAAGTAAATTGCCACTTTGCCCAAATTGTGCTGCACACAATGTACACGTAAAGGGTTTTTTTCCTGTGTGAACCAGCATGTGTCTCTTTACCATAGCCTTCTGACTAAATTTTTTTCCACAAACCAAACAGTTATAGGGCTTCTCGCCTGTATGCGTCGTCATGTGAAGCCGTAAAGTAAGCTTGGTACGAAAGTATTTTCCACAAACCATACAACTAAAGGGCTTTTCCCCTGTATGCATCATCATGTGGTACTTCAGATCCCCCCTGATAGCTTTGCCACAAATTTCACAAATGCACTTTTGATCTCCCTCGTGAATAATCCTCATGTGTCTTTTTAGATGAGCTGGTTGATTAAAGCTTTTGTCACACACCGTACATGCAAAGGGCTTTTCTCCTGTATGAGTTCTAATGTGCAACTGTAGATTGCCTTTTTGACTAAAGCCTTTGCCACAAACGGTACAAGTGAATGGTTTTACCCCTGTATGGATCCTCATGTGCATGTTTAAGTTACTCTTCAGGGAACAGCATTTTCCACAAACCTCACAAGTAAAGGGCTTTACGCCTGTATGCAACCTCATATGTATGTTTAAATAGTGCTTGTTGCAATAGCCTTTGCCACAAACCTCACAAGTAAAGGGCTTTTCTCCTGTATGAGTTCTCATGTGCAACTGCAGATTGCCTATATGACTAAAGCCTTTGCCACAAACGCTACAAGTGAATGGTTTTTCCCCTGTATGCAACCTCATGTGTATGTTTAAATAGTGCTTCTTGCAATAGCCTTTGCCACAAACCTCACAAATAAAGGGCTTTTCTCCTGTATGAGTTCTCATGTGCACCTGCAGATTGCCTATTTGACTAAAGCCTTTGCCACAAACGCTACAAGTGAATGGTTTTTCCCCTGTATGGGTCCTCATGTGCGAGTTTAAATAACTCTTTAGGGAAAAACATTTCCCACAAACCTGACAAATAAAGGGTTTCTCCCCAGTGTGAGACAGCATGTGTAGCCTTAGACTACTCTTATAACTATAGCGTTTTCCACAAACCTCACAAGTAAAGAGTCCTTCCCCTGTATGAGACACCATATGTAGTTTAAGAATACTCTTGCTTCTATAGCATTTTCCACAAATCTCACAAGTACAGCGCTTTACCCCTGTATGAGACACCTGTAGTTTAAGATTACTCTTGTGACTACTGCCTTTGCCAGAAATAGTACAACAAACACCCTTTTTCCCTGTGTGACTTTGTTTTGCTGATTTTAAGTCCAGGGACAGTGTCCTGCTCAACGACAGTCTGTGCCCTTCCACATCATGCATCTTTTGTGATTGCAGTGTGTTTAAAGCTAAATGGCCCTCCCTGGTGTCCTCCCAATCACCATCGATATCTTCAGTGTCAGATTCAGAACTGTGTGAAGAGAGGAGCTGGTCTTCAGCGGTTGGTTGTGATTTTTCACAGTCCTCGACATCAGTTTGTGGTTGCCTATGTTCAGTTGAGGTGCTGGCTACAGGCTCTGTCTCTTGGCCATCGCCTTTAATTTCCGCTGCAAAAAATAAATGAATAAATAAAATCAGTCGGGCCTCGACTTTAACGCAGAACATAATTGCAGGACGCTGTCACTAGATGAGTTTCAGACCAGCAAATCCATAGCACATAATAGGGACTTTAAGAAAGCCGTCGACACAGCGAGAACGTAGGCGTGCTCCGTCGCAGTCTGCACAGAAACCAACATAGTTAAGAAAGCAGGCGACGCCGACGGGGTCCACCTCTTCCACTGGCGTCTCTGTTTTCCATGGGTGATGCTCCTTCTTGCTGTGAGAGGAGGGGCTCCGACGGCCGTGAGGCACTGACGTTGGCGTCAGTGCCTCACGGCCCTGAGGCACTGACACATCACAACAAACTTTGTTTGTTGTGATGTGAAGTTAAAGTGAATGTGCTTTGCAGGAGCCCTCAGACTCTGATGCCTTCTGTAACCCCACCCCAGTAAATAAAACATTAGATACCCATCCTGAATACCTCCACTACAGGTTTAAACCACAGTAAATAAAACACTACATACCCATCCTGAATAACTCCACTACAGGTTCTAGCTCTGGGTCCAACAATCCACGTCGATGTGCCTCTGCCAACATCGGATGTCTTCTGGGGACCGGTCCTCTGAATACCGTAGACCTCCGTCTGTGGTTCTCTGGAGAAGGAAATAAAAGGGTTAGCATTCTGCAAACTCAAAGTAGTAGTTGATCCAAACATTGGGTGGAATTCTCAAACACTATAGACCTGCGCAGTGACGTCACCGCCCCTGTTCCAGAAATGGATTCCCCATTCATTTTTCTCATAGACTTTTTGAAAATAATTTATATAAAGACGATTACGCCGCGGACAAAGCCAACTCGAGTCATGACGAATCATGATGACACACACAAACTTTTGGGACAATCAAATCATTTCTAAGATGAAAAACGAAACAAAAAGTCTTGTATCATGCCGTTTTCTACTTCTTCCTAAATATATATTATATGACGATATTGTGTTTGTTGTCATGATTTGTTACGACCAGAGTTGGCTTTGGCCGCGGATCGTGTCTTTTTAAATCGTGTTTTTATTAACCATTTTTGAAAAGTCTATGAGGAAAATGAATGAGGAATCCACTAGTGGAACAGGGCTGGTGACGTCACTGCGCAGGCTTATAGTGTAGCCAGGTATAGTGTAAGGAAGTGGTCTCAAACTGCCGGCCCGTGGTTTTGTGGCCCCCACCTTAATATGAACTTTTAATGTTAGTGCGGCCCCCAAGTTCCCCCGTCAAATGCCGACCAGGCAAACCAAAAGCATTTGCGAGAGAACTGTTACTATTGACTGCTGATTACTCAGATCCTATTTAAAGCCCGCCTACTGGCTTTGCCATTTACACAGAATAGCAAAGAGGCCCTGGAACACGCCCCTCCCCCCCACGCAGTTTAGTTCATTCTGATTTGTCGCTGAATTGTCAATCTGAGAACATGCAATGGTGTGATTGGCTGCAGTACGGGGGAGATCCTATCATGTTGTCGTATCTATCCACCGTTCCTTCCTTGTTTACAAAAACACGTGTGAATAAAACTTTGCATTACGTACCGAGGACTGCGTTCGGTCCAGGGTTGATAAATAATGATAGCGGAGCTGTTTTCCATTGCCCGATACGGGCGGATGCATGGCCTATAAAGCAGCACGTCGAGCTGTGGTAAGTAGCCTAAAAGCTGTTGTGTTGTGTTGTTGTCCTCCTTGCCCCGTAAAGTGAACGGTGTCGCGTTGCTCTGTCTGGACTCCAGGCTTATAGCTACTCTACACAGGCTGCGCTAGGTAGAATCATGGCCATCTCGTAGAAGAGTTGCAACATCGTGGGATCAGAAACCCAACGTGCTGAATAGGGATTTGAAAATACATAGTTTTCAAAGCCTCGTTGCGTGGCTGTGCAGACAGCCATGTCGGGGCGGATTCGCACATATTTTCCGACCGGGACAATTTTGCCTTTGCCAGGCCACCCTGGTGGGGGCAGCTGGTTAACCAGATGTAACTCTTTGAGAGCATAAAAATGAAACCCTTGCGGGTCCATTTGGTTTAATTTTTATACCCTCAAGAGTTATAATATTCATCAAGTGAATTGGCCCAACTTAGTCTACACAACTACTAGAGAATGTAGAAGATTAATGGTCATTTTGATCTGTATGTTCCAGGCGAGCATCTAGCGCATTCTAGTGCATTTTGGTAGTGCCACTAGTGCATTTTGGATCTTGGCAGTTGGCCTGGCCTGGGCCTAGCGCCCTGGCCTGCCCTGGACTTTTCAAAAAAAAAAAAAAAAACTGTCCAGGCCACTAGTGGCGCAGGCCACTGGGAAAATTCCCTGTACTCCAGATGGCCAATCCGCCCCTGCATTTCACCGAGGAGAAAGTGAAAGTAAAGGAAAGAAGACTAGATAAAGTTAGCGTCGTATTTAGTTTGTTCAGGAATGGTTGGCAGGTATATTCAAATAATGGAACGGAGTAATATATCTGGACAATGGCATGGATAAAAATGGAAAAAATCTCGCATGGTTATTAATAGGCCTACGAAAGTATTGTCAGGTCTAGGCTTTGTTTCAGTCAGTCAGACAGTCAGTCAGTCAATCGATATAATGAATAACGGAAAATTCATTGGGATTATAACCATATATGGATTACCTCATGGGTGTACATAATGGCTTCTTCACATTGAGGTCATCTAAAGAGACAGCTCACAGTACAGGGGTCGACATTAAGGGAAATTTGGCACTGGCCCGAAGGGCCAGTGGATTGTCCAAATCACTGGCCCCACCATTAAAATCACTGGCCCAGGGGAATCGCCCTTTTTCCTTTTTTTGTATTTTTATTAGGGATGTCAGTAACGGTTAATTTTGTTGCCGACTAGCTGACAGGACTAACCGGAGGTTAACCGGAGGTTAACTGGATATTTATTTATTTATTTTTAACTAGCCTCTCCAGTATTTTTTAATAGGCCTACCATAAATTTAATATGGGCCTACATTCATATTGGTAGACAAATGATACCTATCCTATACATTTATGTATGCTCCTTTTAAAAAGTCAATACAAATAAATATTAGACTTAATAATCAATAAACAACGCGTCGTGGTCTGCACGCATGGCTCTACATGCGTGCACGCAACATAATCTACAACACTCGTCGTTTCCACTTCTGATCTGAACAATCAACTGGGCTGTTTTTATTATTAAGAAAGAAGATGAACTTGCATGATCTGTGACTTTTCGCGGCGGAGAACCCCCTTTAAGTTCGTCTGGTATTATGATTTATGATGATGAGGAAGAGGAGGAGGAGGATACGTAAGCGCATGGCAAACTTTGCCCAATAGCCATGCTAATGTGGACAGAGGAGGATGCGGCGGCGGAGTTTATAGCGCTAAAAATGTCAAACACGTTGTCCCACTATGACTCGGTTTTAGTTTTGACAAGCGACGTGCACGGCAGTTCATTTCACAGCGTGGATGTAAGCCTGGAGATCGAGGCTAAGCGCCGAGCGAGGTCTGGCAGCAGCCAGCCACAGCGTTTCATTAGACAGAGCCAGGGGCGGATTGGCCATCTGGAGTACAGGGAGTTTCCCCGGTGGCCTGCGCCACCTAATAGCCTGGACAAGATCCAAAATGCACTAGTGGCAAAAAAATGAAACCAAATGGACCCGCAGGGGTCCATTTGGTTTCATTTTTACGCTCTGAAAGAGTTACATCTGGTTAACCAGCTGCCCCCCAAGGGTGGCCTGTCAAAGGCAAAATTGTCCCGATGGGAAAATATGTGCCAATCCGCCCCTGGACAGAGCCATAGATATATAAGAAAGCTAGATGGCTTGAGGTGGAGCATCTGACGTCGTTCACGGCAGCCAGCGCGGGCGAGCCATCTAGCTTTCTTATATCTATGGAGAGAGCCATCTGTCGAGCGCATGAAAGAGGGAAAAACTGGAATAGAGCGTCTGTGTCAGAGCGCAAAAAACAGCTATTTTAAAGTGTTTATGAGTTAGGATAAGTTTTTCTTCATGGACATTGACTTGTTAAATAAATAAATAAAAATATTGTGAAATAAAAATGTATTTATTATTAATTTATTTTTAGGAGGTATGTCTCTACTGGCCCATCGGGCCTGTGTATGGCGCCATCTGGTGGTCCGAACGTGCATTGCAAGCCATTCGGGCCATTCGGGCCATTTATAATGTCGACCCCTGCAGTAAGTCAATTGGAATGCGACGGTGCACTCTGTAAACATGGACCCTCCCGCGTGTCCATTTGGTTTCATTTTACGATCTCAAGAGTTAAAGATCTAAAAGGACCACTAGTGATCCTGGTTGAAAACCACTGGTTCATAGAGAGAAAAAAAGACGAGCAGAATCGGCAGGAGGAGGAGGCGAGAATCATAATAGTGGTGAACTGCGCATCGGATAAACCCACACTCGCAAAAAATAAAAAACAAAAGAAGAAATACCGGTTAATAAAAGGGGGCCGGAATATATCCGTTAATTCAACGCCGGTCCCGGTAATTAATAGGAAGCCGGTAATTAATAGAACAGAGGAATTTATTAGAGGATTTACGGTACATTGATTAAATAAACATTTCGTTATTGGTTCCTTATATTGGTTGTAATTCATGCCATCACAAGCAAATCAGAGCCCCTTTATTGGTAGGTTGTCTGGTCCTGTTATTTTGTCCTGGTGTATTGTTTGCAGGTTCTATTGTCCAGTAAATGGTTCATATAATAGTGTTCAATTATAGTTATTATCATAGTCCTATTATGTTCTACTGAATGAAACAGATAGCACAGTGGTATATGAAGATGAAGGAAGGAATAGAAATGCTATTATACTGTGGAAATGTTATTTGTGTTTTATTTTCTGTGACAAACACTGCATATGCACACACTGTTTATCCCACATTGGTGAGTTTGAATCTGGTCGCCTACTTATAACTAGGCTTGGGTACCGTGAACGATACCGATGCTGGTATCGATTGGGACATAGCGATACCTAATGGTATCGATTCATTTCAAAATGAACGGTGCCACGTTTCGATAATTCCTACTCTCATTCTGTGCCGACGCACCTTAAAGAGCGAGCAGAAGCACTGTCGCTGACGAGATAAAACAGCTGTCCTGTTTGACTAATTATGACAAAGACGTGTCATAAGCACAATGGGCCTCATGCGCCAACCGTTCTTAAGATGTTCTTAAGAGGAAATTTGTTCTTAGGCACACTTAAGAAGTTTTTAAGAACATTTTGGGATCCCTCAATGTTTTCTTAGCTGTGATTTGTTCGTAGGTAAGAACAAAATCTACGCACACTGAGGAGGACTCTTAGGGTGCCTTTTTTGTTCTTAAATGCAATCTGAAAAGAAAAGGGAAAACAGCGCCCTCTACAAGATGTGTAAAGTCTGGTGTGGGGACCTATGAGGGGGTCTATGAGGACATTCCAGGCGGACCACAGCAAACATTTTACCACTCTTCTAATCCCATTTTATACTTTGAAAATAGCTCATCTACAAGGTCACAGCACATTCCATTACTTTTGTAGATCAGATATTTGATAAATCTTCAAAACAAAAAATATTTTTGTGCCCCCCATAACCCCCCCACCATACCCACCTCGGGTATGGAGGGGGTTATGAGGTGGGTATGGAGGGGGGGTTATGACCCCCCCACCATACCAAACCCACCATAACCCCACACTATACCCACCTCATACCCCCCCACCATACCCAACTCATAACCCCCCCACCAAGCCCCCCCACCATACCCACCTCATAACCCCCCCCCCACCATACCCACCTCATAACCCCCCCACCATACCCACCTCATAACCCCCCCCCCACCATACCCACCTCATAACCCCCCCACCATACCCACCTCATAACCCCCCACCATGCCCCCCACCATACCCACCTCATAACCCCCCCCCACCATACCCACCTCATACCCCCCCACCATACCCAACTCATAACCCCCCCACCATACCCCCCTAATCCCCATACACCCCCACCCACTAGCAATTGTCCCTTCATACCCACCCGTCCAGTTGTAACATTTTATATTCACTACTATCCACTACTTCTGCAAATAACATGGGCATTGTGCTAATTTCAGCCATTTTAGCCTTTATTTCTCTGTGTGAGGTCCTGTGTTCTGAGTGCTGTAATCACACACAGGTGTGACTGGAGTCATGTAAAACCACACCCACCTGGGTAAAGCACAGGAAGGAGAGGGAAATCCCAATGCCTTATATGGGAATTGGTGGGTGGTTCCCTATGGTAATTAGGATGCAAATGAAGACAGGTGGGGCGTCTACCTATGATAATTTGAAGGAACCGGCACACCCCTTCAACTTACAAGGATTTGGATTCATCACCATAAGAACAAATTTTGCGAACAAAATGCCTACTTACGAACGCTTCATGAATCGGACTGAACTTCTCTTAGAAATTCTCTTAGGAAGAAATCTAAGAGGAAAATGTAAGAACTTATTGGCGCATGAGGCCCATTGGGCCTCATGCGCCAATACGTTCATACGCCCATACGTTGTTCTTATGGTGATGAATCCAAATCCTTGTAAGTTGAAGGGGTGTGCCGGTTCCTTCAAATTATCATAGGTAGACGCCCCACCTGTCTTCATTTGCATCCTAATTACCATAGGGAACCGCCCACCGATTCCCATATAAGGCATTGGGAATTCCCTCTCCTTCCTGTGTTTTACCCATGTGGGTGTGGTTTTGCATGACTCCAGTCACACCTGTGTGTGATTGCAGCACTCAGAACACAGGACATCACACTGAGAAATAAAGGCTAAAATGGCTGAAATTAGCACAATACCCATGTTATTTGCAGAAGTAGTGGATAGTAGTGAATATAAAATTTTATAACTGGACTCTGGAGGGTGGGTATGAAGGGACAATTGCTAGTGGGTGGGGGTGTATGGGGATAAGGGGGTGGAGGGTATAGTGGGGGGGGTTATGAGGTGGGTATGGTGGGGGGGGGGGGGGTGAGGTGGGTATGGTGGGGGGGGTTATGGGGGGCACAAAAATATTTTTTCCATGGTGGGGGGGGGGGGGGGGGTCATGAGGTGGATATGGTGGGGGGGTATGAGGTGGGTATGGTGGGGGGGTTGTGAGGTGGGTATGGTGGGGAGGCTTGGTGGGGGGCTTATGAGGTGGATATGGTGGGGGGTATGAGGTGGGTATGGTGGGGGGGTTATGAGGTGGGTTTGGTATGGTGGGGGGGTTATGGGGGGGCATGGTGGGGGGGTTATGAGGTGGGTATGCTGGGGGGGGTATGAGGTGGGTATGGTGGGGGGGGGGTATGAGGTGGGTATGGTGGGGGGTATGAGGTGGGTATGGTGGGGGGGTTGTGAGGTGGGTATGGTGGGGAGGCTTGGTGGGGGGCTTATGAGGTGGATATGGTGGGTATGGTGGGGGGGTTATGAGGTGGGGGGGTTATGGTGGGGGGGTTATGGGGGGGCATGGTGGGGGGGTTATGAGGTGGGTACGCTGGGGGGGGGGGTATGAGGTGGGTATGGTGGGGGGCATGGTGGGGGGGATATGAGGTGGGTATGGTGGGGGGTATGAGGTGGGTATGATGGGGGGTTATGAGGTGGGTTTGGTATGGTGGGGGGGGGTTATGGAGGGCATGGTGGGGGGGTTATGGGGGGCATGAGGTGGGTATGGTGGGGGGGGGGGGGTTATGAGGTGGGTATGGTGGGGGGGTATGAGGTGGGTATAGTGGGGGGGGGGGGGGGGGTTATGGGGGGGCACAAAAAATATTTTTTGTTTTGAAGATTTATCAAATATCTGATCTACAAAAGTAATGGAATGTGCTGTGACCTTGTAGATGAGCTATTTTCAAAGTATAAAATGGGATTAGAAGAGTGGTAAAATGTTTGCTGTGGTCCGCCTGGAATGTCCTCATGGACCCTTGAGGTCCCTAGACCAGACTTTACACATCTTGTAGAGGGCGCTGTTTTCCCTTTTCTTTTCAGATTGCATTTAAGAACAAAAAAGGCACCCTAAGAGTCCTCCTCAGTGTGCGTAGATTTTGTTCTTACCTACGAACAAATCACAGCTAAGAAAACATTGAGGGATCCCAAAATGTTCTTAAAAACTTCTTAAGTGTGCCTAAGAACAAATTTCCTCTTAAGAACATCTTAAGAACGGTTGGCGCATGAGGCCCATTGTTCTTTGACAAAAGGTTCATAATCACTACGCATGGAAATGTTTTGCTGGTCAGTGCTGTCGCGCAGCACAGCGCAACGTCCCCTCTGTGTGTGCGCGCGCACACACACACACACACACACACACACACACACACACACACACACACACACACACACAGACACACACACACACACACACACCCCCACACCCACACCCACACCCACACCCACACACACCCACACACACACACACACACACACACACACACACACACACACACACACACACTCTTCATCTCCGTTTACTCTGTGTGTGCGCCGCGTGCAGAGAGAAAGAGACACGGAGAGGGAGGGAGAGAGAAAGAGAGAGAGGGGGGAGAGGGAGGGAGAGAGACTAGAGAGAGAGCGACAGAGAGAGAGAGAGAGAGAGAGAGAGAGACTCTTCCTGTTCTTTCGATAGAATATATTGCCATACACTAGCAGCAGACAGGGAAAGAGAGAGAGAGAGGTGGCCTTACCTTTTCTCAAATTGATCATCAAAGTATAATCCTTCAATTTTGCTTGTAAATCCAATGCATAATCCCAGCAGAAACGTTGCAAGATATAGCCAGGCAGGAGCGACACGTAAAACTACATCTATAATCACGACAGCATGGCCAGCAGTAGTGTTGCCAACTTGGCGCATTTGTAACTATATTTAGTTTTTTTCCAGACTCCCCTAGCGCCAAAATTATTGAGAAACTCCTGGTGGAAAATCTAGTGCTTTTCAGCTGGTTGAAAACCACTGCTCTAGCTACTTCTAGTGCATTTTGGAAGTGCCACTAGTGCATTTTGGATTTTGGCAGTTGGCAACACAATTAAGCTTGTTAAGCAGCTGCTAGAGGGGGGGCTCCCTCCTCCCCTCCAAACACAGCTCTCCTCTCCCACAGCCATAGCCATAGACATAGGGTATTTTTTATTACCTGGAGTATTGTTGGCACAAAGATATAAAGTGTTTTTCCCTTTGAAAATAATGAAAAGGCTGATATACTGTAATGTAGCAAGGGAAAAGCTATTTTTATTTTATTGCTAATTAACTATCAAAATCACACCTGTGTGAAGTGATCATCTTACATCGACCAACATAGTTTTTTTTTTTAAGCAGTGTTTAAGGCAGGTGTTCTCAACCTGTTCGTTGTGACCCCTCAGTGGTCCTGAAATTATTTTTCGGGGAGGGTCCCCAGTTAAGGAAAAAAAAAAAAAAAAAAAAAAAACTTAATAAATTGTGTATATTTTTGCTGATTTTTTTTTCCTTCTTTTTGTTAAAAGTATCGAAACGGGTATCATTTCTGGTATCGTATCGGTTCCCAGGTATACGAGTATCGTATCGTATTGGTTCAAAGGTGAAAGGTACCCATCCTTACTTATAACCCTATTTAAATTTAAGATAAATGAACGTGAAAATGGATAGAAAAAATAGGCTTGAAACAGCATTTTTTTCTTTTGCTGCTGTCCATGTGACGCGCTGCGGCTGCGGCCCAGCCTCATCCAGGCTCTGCTTCTAGTGGTCCCAAGCAGTGTTGCCACAGTTACTTTGAAACAGTAATCCGACTACTGACTACTGACTACTGATTGGAAAAGTAACTTAGTTACGTTACTGACTACTTGATTTGGAAAGTAACTAAGTTAGATTACTTTTACTTACTTGCGGCATATAGGACTAGCACGAAAAATCTCAAGAGTTAGATATCTATAAGGGTCTATTTGGTTACCAATGGTCAGAGATGGGAAAAGTACTCATTTTTTGTACTTAAGTAAAAGTACAATAACTTGTGTAATAAAGTACTTTTGAAAAAGTAAAAGTAGTCATTCAAAAAAGTAACTCAAGTAAAAGTAAAAAGTACTGACTCTCAAAAGTACTTTTACAGTAAAAGTAAAAAGTATTTTTAACAGACGCTTCCCTGTCATTTGTGTTGAAATGTACAGTGTATTCTGCAGTGTATTCAAATCCTCACCAAACTTGTCTTAAAATGTAACCAACTCTTGAAACAGTTTGATTTTAAAATCAACAGTCATAGAATACACTAGATCAGTGGTTCTAAACCTTTTTTTGTCCCAAGGCACATTTTCATAGCCCAAAAACATCAGATCACACCTAGATATACGTTTGTGTGTGTGTGTGTGTGTGTGTGTGTGTGTGTGTGTGTGTGTGTGTGTGTGTGTGTGTGTGTGTGTGTGTGCTATTTGCAAGTTTGGAGGAACTCCCAGAGACCACCATATGCAGTTGCACCACTTCACACGGGTGTGATTTTTCCCCCATGCAACACAGCGAGATGCCGCGGCAGTCCTCTCTTGTACTGTATCTCTATGCAGCATTGAGAGAAGCTGCAATTGCTCACTTGTTTACTATGTTTTTGGTAAGCGTTTTAATCCTTTTCTTCTGTAAAATCTGGACCCGCGGGTTGTGAACTATTACTGGTATTTTGCGACAGCATTGGCTTGGAATCAGCTATTATTCAGCTCCGATAGCGACAGGGTAAAAGCACAACATTAGGAGCGATCCAGGTGATGTTTGTTGTCATTTTGATTCCACGTGTAGGAACTAAGTTCAGAAGGAGCGCTCCGATTCTCCTTCCGAGTTGGAAATGCATTGTTTTGGACGAGCTCGGGCGCCGCGCTTTACCGCAGCATAAAGACTTATAGTGGTGTTTCCCACAGCTCTGCAAGTAGCCTAAAGTCCATGGTGATGTGATTGCCCCCATTCAAACGAAGACTTAAATTAACATGCCTATGGGCGATCGGGGAGCTATACTGAATGCATAGGCATTAGGCAGGAATCATTAGCGTAGCCTATTGTTGTTGTCGCACCTCTGGACAATGGAATGAATACCTAAAAAAAGGGCCTGCATGTTCCAATCGAACGCCGCCTCAAACTCGTGGATTCTACAGAGTGAAATGCGAAAAAGTAACGCATCTAATATTAAATAAGTAACTGTAGTCTGACTACTGGTTTTAGAATAGTAGTTGCGTTAGACTACTCGTTACTGAAAAAAAGTAGTCCGACTAGAGTAACGCGTTACTGGTAACACTGGTCCCAATGCAAATTGAGTTTGAGACCCCTGGTGTAAGGCTTCTCATTGGCTGCTAGGCAGCCAATCAGGTCTGGGGCCTGGTATGTAGGCTAAAAGCCTACACCACCATACCTGGGCCTGGGGCTTACCAAATAATTATCCATAATAATTAAAACCTGCAATTCAAAAAGTCCAGAAATCACCTGACCTGCCAATTAAAAATGTTATTGTACTCCCCTGATTTCTTCACGAGTTGAAGCTCTTGATAGCTGGATTTAATTATTATGAGTAATTATTTGGTAAGCCCAGGCTCAGGTCGGGTGGTACAGGCGTTTGGCTTACCACAAGGCCCCAGACCTGATTTGCTGCCATGCAGCCAGTGAGCACGGCCCCAGACCTGATTTGCTGCCATGCAGCCAATGAGCACGGCCCCAGACCTGATTTGCTGCCATGCAGCCAATGAGAAGACTTACGCTATACCTGGCTACACCATAGTGTTCGAGAATACCAGCCAATTAGGTTCAAGAGGTAAAGCAGATCGTCCAATCATCACCGTGGGTCGGCGGGTTGAATCCCGGCTCCACCCCTCTACATGTCGAAGTGTCCTTGGGCAAGACACTGAATCCCCCAATTGACATTTGATCATTGGCCATTAAATAGGTTACCTGCTGCTACCATCAGCAGATATACCAAAGATTGAACAGTGATACAATATGCTGCGAAACACAAAAGCAACACTGAGATACTGGGGTCCACTTCGTGGACTGCTTGGTCCCTTAATAATACCATGAACAGAAACTCGGTCACCTTTATGCTTCTCGGGTTGCATCGCCACAGACATGGGATTCTTTCTGGGACGTCCACGGCCACGCTTCTGAGGGTTGACCACCCTGTGTTGGATCTTCGTATGGGAGGCATCTGTGGGGAGAGAGAGAGAGAGAGAGAGAGAGAGAGAGAGACAGACTTCATCGCCTGCATACCATTATCCGTTACTGGACTTTTATTATGCAAGTAAGCATCAATAATCAATATCAATCAATAATAACATCAGTTGTTGTTGAAGTTGCCATTGCTAAACTGCGCTAAACCTTAGGTTTAGCAGTGGTTCAGCCACAAACCGTGTGCCACACGCCCACCTTTTCAGACAGCTGAACCATTGCTAAACAAAAAGTGAAAGTGAAGGTGTGAGTGTCAACTCGGGCCCAAATGGACCCGCAAGGGTCCATTTAGTTTCATATTTACACTATCAAGAGTTGAAATATTCATCATCTGAGCTAGGTGTTTTGTTTCCCAAATCCAGCCTGGAATTGTGGACAATATATAGTGGGACCTGGTATCAAAAAGGTTGAAAAACACTGGGGAAAAAAACAACAACTGGACCACTTTTTTGGGGGGAAATAAATCAACTGTAAATAAAAAGAATGCCTTCTGGGGTCGAATTCTACTTGGAGATATAATACAAATAATGCAAATTAGAAATAATGCACAACCCAAGATATTTCAAATTAAAGTGCATATATTTAAAATGATTTAAAACATTACTACTGCTACTAACCAACTACAGCTGTGTCACCACTAAACCAACAGCATTTCATCATTGAAAACAGAAAACTCTGAGTCAGACCTTTAGTTTTATGCATACCGTGTGTCTGTTGCAACTTGATGTTTTACTTGATTAATAAATGTCCTATAACCGAAAATGGTATAGGTGCAGCGTGGCGCGAAGCGACGCGGGCGATGAATCCGCCCCCCCCCCCTACCATTTTCTTTTACCCCCCCCAATTACATCCTCCTCTGTTGGGCACAGGACTGTCACCTTTACGCTTCTTAGGTCGGATGGCTTCAGGATGCAGCGCAGGGGAGGGCAAACCAACGGGATACTTTATGGGACGACCACGACCACGCTTCTGAGGTTCTACTGCCATATTGGAGGTATCTGAGAGAGAGAGAGAGAGAGAGAGAGAGAGAGAGAGAGAGAGAGAGAGAGAGAGAGAGAGAGAGAGAGAGAGAGAGAGCAAGATATATGCAGCATTTAATAATATAGGTCAGTGGTTTTCAACCTTTTTGATCCCAGGCCCACTATTTATTCAGCATTAGAGCCACGGACCAATATTTGAGGAAAGACCCCAAAACTAAAGATTTGTTGATTTTTGTCCACAATTCCAGGCTGGATTTGGGGAAACAAAACAGTCAAACATACAGATCAAAAGTGACCATTAATCTTCTACATTCTCTAGTTGTGTAGACTTAGGCTAATTCACATGATGGATTTTTTTAACTCTGGACTGTGTAAACATGAAATGTGTCCATGCTGGTCTTGTCTACAATTCCAGGCTGGATATGGTAAACAAAACAGTCAAACATACAGATCAAAATGACCATTTATCTTCTACATTCAGTCGTTGCGTAGGCTTAGGCGAAAACAGATGCTGAATATTTGAACTTGAGAGTGTAGAATGAAACCAAATGGACCCGCAATAGTCCATTTGGGTTCATTTTAACGCTCTCAAAGAGTTTATACCTGGTTAACCAACTTTCCATAATGTCTACACCAGCAGCTCTCAGCTCCGAGCAGCCTGCAGCTTAACTTATTGTTGCTAACTAGTTCCAAGTCAGTCCGTCTTTTTTCCCTTGTTTGTATGTTATCCCTGAGATGTCACGTTGACTTGCGCAGAGCCATAGAGTATAGACAGAGTTACGACAACTCTGTCCACTTTATGGGGCCAGTCCAATGGTGGCTCTTCTACTTAAGACTTGAATAAAGAATGGGGACAACAAATAGGGACAAGTCCTGGACCTGAAGTAGGCAGAACTGCATTGGACTATCAGGCAACAGTCCAGCGCTAATGATCTTGGATCGCTTTATTTTAGATCATTTTTAACAATACTACAAATAATATTTAAAAAATAAGTAAAGCGTTCCATTGCTACCTGGTTGCCACGTTGGGTCATCTTCTCCTCCCAACTCCTCATCTGTTTCTTGGCCTCGTCCTGCTCTCTCCTCCTCTTCCTCTGGTTCCTCTGGCAGAGGGGAGGGCACAGGGCTGTCACCTTTACGCTCCTTTGGTGGGATCATGGCCTCAGGCTGCAGCGCAGGAGAGGGCAGACCAATGGGGTACTTTCTGGGACGGCCGCGGCCACGCTTCTGAGGTTCCACCGTCATACTGGAGGTATCTGGGTGGGAGATATGCAGGATGTACCGTAATTTCCGGATTATAAGCCACACCTGAATATAAGCCGCACCAGCTAAATTTGGGGCAAAATACTGATTTTTCCTTGTATAAGCCGCACCTGACTATAAGCCGCACCAGGGTTATAGTCAGGTGCTTCATGTTAGAGCAGTGGTTTTCAACTTTTTCACAATTTAACAACATCTTCACTCCACAGACCCCAAAACTAAAGATTTCTTTTGGTTTTGTTCACAATTACAGGATGGATTTTCGCAAACAAAAGAGGCAAAACATCAAAATGAGACCAAATGAAGATGACTTATGACTTATTAATTAAGTGGTGCTAATTTAGACGGTGAATATCATAACTCTTGAGGGTGTAAACATGAAACCAAATGGACCCGCTAGGGTCCATTTGGTTTCATTTTTACGCTCTCAAAGAGTTACATCTGGTTAACCAACTTTCTGTCATTTAGTCTGCAGAGCCCACCTGGAACCTGGAAAATCCATAGATTGGCCGCACCCTTGTATAAGCCGCAGGGTCAAAAGCAAGTGAAAAAAGTAGCGGCTTATAGTCCGGAAATTACGGTAATATTATTCACACATAGTGTCAATGAATTGCAGAGGTCAATGATGGCCGTGAGGGAGCATGAATTAACTCCTTGGTAGCAGTTTTGCTAGCCTGTAGCGTCCCCATTTGGTCCAGAGTGCCACTTATCTGCATTAAGTAATTGATTGATTGATCTCAAAAACAGAAAATCACAAACAGCAGTGGTATACATTTTTTCACACATATTTCATATTTTCACACTTATTACATATTTAGAGATGTGTAACTAAAGGGTTAACATGGGAACAGCAGCAGCAACGCACTGCTGACCCCAGATGGAGGAGTCTCACACCACAAGGTGCAAATATCACTGTGCAGTGCTCAGGCACTAATAGTGATTACAAGTGTCACCTGTATTCCAGGTTGGATCGCTACCATGCAGACTTCCTATCGCCTCTTCATCCTCTCCTGCTGTCTCCTCCCCTTCCTCTGGTTCCTCTTTCAAAGTGCAGGACACAGGACTGTCGTGGTCACTCCAGATCGGACTGTCACCTTCGCACTCCTCGGTTTTGAACGCCACTGACTGTAGCGCAGGGGAGGGCGGACACGGTTCCGCCACCATGTGCTGTATTGTCATGCGTGAGGCATCTGCGTGTGCGAGAGAGAGACAGAGAGAATTTGCATTTAAGCTTCTCTGAGTGATCCAGAATGCCGCAGCTCAGTTGGTCTTTGGCCAGCCTAAATTCTCACAAAGTACAAACACGGGTGCTGGCAAATGCACTTTGCCAGCTGAAAATAAGCATTATGTCAGGGGAATATGTGCAGCATGCACCGCTCACCGACACTGTATTAAAATACTGTAAGGTCGGAAATTATCAATTCCATTAATCATTGTAGCCATAATATAGGCCTGACACATGGAACTGGGACAAACTATGCCTAAACACCACAACCAATTGAAAAGACTGACTTTACATTTGATTTAGGGCCTTGCACCAAGAGACGTGCACCAATTTGCATACATAACACCTTAACGACCGCAGAGCTTTGCACGTGCTCGTGCCCTAATAATAAATTAAAGTGAAGTGTTCCGTTGTCACCTAGTTGCCTTGTTGGATCATTCTCTCCTCCCGTTTCCTCTTCTCTTTCTTGGCCTCTTCCTGCTCTCTCCTCGTCTTCCTCAGGTTCTTCTGGCCGGTCACCTTCACTGGATGTCGGACAGCCACCTTCGTGGTTCTCAGGTTGGATCGCCACAGACTGTATTGCAGGAGAGGGCAGACGCACAGGGTACTTTCTGGGACGGCCACACTGCTGAGGTTCCTTTCTGAGACAGCCACGCTGCTGAGGTTCCTTTTTGGGACGGCCACGCTTCTTAGTTTCAGTCATACTGGAGGCATCTGAGAGAGAGAGAGAGAGAGAGAGAGAGAGAGAGAGAAGGAAATTTGTCAAGGAAACTTGTCATGCAATCCGTGCAATCTCCCATTACTCCACCCGACCAGTCTCTTCTGGAGTGGATATACTATAAAGAATGTTTTACTTACTCACCAAAATAAACATGTCTTGTGCCTACTTACCTTAGTGTTGGCACTCTGAGCCCCTCAATGCACGGATAAAATGTACTTTTTGAACAGAACGCGATCTTTTTCACCAGAAAAAAATAAATAAATAAAATAAAATAAAATAAAAACAGGCAAACAGGATGTGCCCCCTATACCGATATTGCCAATATAAAACTTCCATTGGAAATATTTTTCGTTCTGTGAAAAAAAAAATCACGTTGTGGCCAAAAAGTCAACTTTATCTGTGGGGTGGGGGGCTCAGAGTGCTAACACTAAGCTAAGTAGGCTTTTTTATTTTGGTCAGTAGGTAAAACGTTCTTCATATATCCACTCCAGAAGAGAGGCTGGTCGGGTGGAGTAATGGCAGATTGCACGGAAAGAGCAGAGCTCCATTGCAAGTCAGACTCTTAGTTTAGTGGCGCTCTGGACCAGAGCTAGCGCACTGCTTTCCTAATTTCGGGCGCAACAAGTGTCTAACACCCGTAGAAACATGTGTGAGTACTTTATATTTGAAAATGGAATGTTTACGTTATTTATGCAAATGTTGCGATTCGTGGAAAAACTGGATTAAGTCGCTGCATGGAGCTCGTGAAGTACAAGCGTCATGTGATGCATAGTCTGGCCTTTTCTGATTATGTTGCCCCCTAGCCCCGATACGTTCCCTCAATACTCTACGCTCACTCTGTAGCTCCGAGATGAGGTCACATGTTTTAAGGCTTTGATATCACCGTTCAGATGTATGTTTTCGTCGCCATGTTGCCGTACATTACTGCCCCCTCTGGTCAGACAAGACAATGCAACTGAACAATCTGACCAGAGGGGGCACTAATGTGCAACAACATGGCGACAAAAACATAAAACTTTCTGACGAAAGCAGCGATTTAAGTGCTCTGTTCAAATTACGAGTTGTCTTTCCACGGCCCTAAATAATGGAAATCTAGTTACAAGTGAGTAGGGGCCTGTACTTTTTGGATTACATGTTCAGAAACAGGTAAGAATCATGTATTGTGGAAACCATGCGCCGTGTCTGAACGGCGATATCAAAGCCTTACACATGACCTCATCTCGGAGTTGCAGAGAGAGCGTAGAGTATAGAGATGCGCAGTGACATCACCGCCCCTGTTCCACTAGTGGATTTTCCATTCATTTTTCTCATAGACTTTTCGAAAATAATTTATATCAAGACGATTATGCTGCGTACAAAGCCAACTCGAGTCGTGACGAATCATGATGACACACAAACTTTTGGGACAATAAAATAATTTCTAAGATGAAAAACGAAACAAAAAGTCTTGTATCATGCCGTTTTCTACTTCTTCCTAATTAAATATTATATGACGATATTGTGTTTGTTGTCATGATTTGTCACGACCTGAGTTGGCTTTGGCCATGGCGCAATCGTGTTTTTATTAACCATTTTCGAAAAGTCTATAAGGAAAATGAATGAGGAATTTGGAACAGGGCTGGTGACGTCACTGCGCAGGTCTATTGACGGAACATATCGGGGCTAGTTGCCCCCGCAACCCGACCACAGATAAGCGGCTGAACAAGACATACCTGCAGTGTGTAGTTTGGTGCTGCGTAGCGTCTCTATCTCGCTCTGGAAAAGGTTGCAGATGAACTCTTGCAGCGCTCTGAAACGCTCCAACACAAACACTCTGACGCTAACCTCCACACTGCAAACATCAGCAGCCAAAACACACAAGATCTGCTCTGCCGCTGACGCGAGGTGTTCATTTATCTTCAACAGTACACAATCCATTGTTGGATTCCTTTATGGGACGCTTTAAGCGCCGTTCTGTTCGCTGTGAATGAAGATAATAACACGAAATGTGTGAAAACAGTAGAATGGAAAACGGAGAGAAAACAACCGCGAGTTGGAAATCCGCTGACAAAAAAACACAAGGACCAATGATGAGGGAGCAAGGGTAAGACTTCCGGTGGCCGCGCTCTTCACAATAATAGTATCCGCTAAATAATAATAATAACCCGAAAAAAGCACGTTAAAACAATAAATTAAGTACCCTAGTAGGCTATGTAGACAAACAGAATTCAATACAGAGTGTTTCTGTGCATTTGTATTTTGACATTAACCAATTATTTTCTGGTAAATGGATGTTTGGAGTTAGACGGAGTTGAAAACATATATCTATACTTCCGGGTCAATGTAATTTCACACATGCTCAATGCAGGCTGAACACACAGTGCCGACGAAATCCTTCTGTTTGTGTGTAATAAGATACCGGATAGCAAAGCCACCAGTACCACTATCCATTCAGGTTTATGTAACTAAACTATGCCGCATTTAGTTATAAAGAGCGCAAATGTCCGATGCGAAACTGCACTGCTGCTAGTCAGCTTGTCACACCAGGGTCTTAATGAGCTAGGATAAGGGCGCTAGGATAACACTTCCGGTGGCCTCGTCCTTCAGAATAAAATAACCCTGCTTGTACCAATTTTCATGCTTGTATCACCATTTGATTGACTTAAGAATCAAAGTTACAAATGTCTTGCTCTCCTCAATCTCTGAAAGTACCTATATGCTGTATCTCAAGAACAGTACGAGATACAGACACGTACTTGGTACCAATGGTCCGTAATGGCCAACTTTGTATTAATGTTCAATACATTTCAAGTTATGAAGGAAAAAACACATTTCTGGGCAGACATCTTGGATTTTGGGGGCCGCCATCTTGGAATTCAAGATACCTCCACATCCAAATATTTTTAGAATATCTTTGGCTATGCGTGTACCAATTTTAACGCTTTTCTCAAAAAGTGCACAGCAGCCCGCTCCACTACTAATGATTTCGGACAGTATTCCCTATATGGGGAGCACGTCTGTCAGTAGAGGGTGCTATAGGTTATTGTGCTAGTTTTAAATAAACACATGTTCCCGACATATGGATATAATCAACTGGCTATAAGAAAAAAACAAATGTGAGTTAGAAAAAAAAAAAAAAAACACTTTCATTGACCATTAATTTATTCCAATAGTTTAATCACTTAAAATACTAATCATCAGCATTTGTGTGTCAGAGGCTTATGGCAGTTTGTCAAGTTCAGTAGATCTCATGATTTGTTGTGGCCAGATACAAGTTCTTGGGGTCTATTAGGTCTAGAAGTAATAAAAAAAAAAATCTTTCTTTATACAAAAATGACTAAAACTAAATAAAGCAGCAAATGTAAAACAATTAACACCTATATTTTATTGTGTCTAATATCATAGAGCCTTTAGTTAAAAACACATCTTCTTCACCTAGAGTTTATCAGATTGTCAATTGTGGCCTGTGGAATGTTGCTCCACTCCTCTTCAATGATTTTGTCAAGTTGCTGGATATTAGTGGGAACTGGTACACACTGTCAAAATGGTAATAACACATTATTACCACATTATTACTATTTCGACACCTGTGCACTAACCATGATGTCACATCTGCATCTTGATGTGGGCTGTGGCACACCTGTGAGGTGGGATGGATTATCTTAACAAAGCAGAAGTGGTCAATATCACACATTTAGGCAGATTTGTGAACATTGTTTGAGAGAAATGCTTATATTGTATATCTGGAATGAATTTTAGGTATTTAAGTCCATCCCCTGAAAAATGGGAGCAAAAACAAAAGTGTTGCGTTTATATTTTTGTTGAGTGTATCTTTCAAAAATGCACTTTTTTGTGTCAATAGTTTGATGACACACACTTTCACAGTCACACAAACAGAGAAAGCCAGGTGCTGACAGGAGATGCAAAAAAAAGTTACAATATATAAAAATGATATAAAATGCCACTAGTGCTTCAACGATCCAAAGGGACTGGAACAGTGAAAAAAGCAAGGCACTCAAAGTGCACTAGCCCTGATGAAGACTCCTTGAGAGAAACAGCCATTAAGGAGTGTTTTTACAAAACAAAAACAACAGGACAACTAGAACACCTTTTTAAAACTGATTTAACTGCAAATAAAAAGTGGTGTGGAAGTCTCCTTTAAAGAACTGCTGACTGTCTGCGCCTGTTCAAAGGCTAACGTGGTAGAGCTTAGAAGTTTTGCAGTCATGTACAGTGCACCTACCGAAAAACAGTAGGAACTGTTCTTCCCAAATTTCCCTGCCCTCTCTATTTGTATATCAATAAAAAAAAAAAAAAAAAAAAAAAAAAAAAAAAAACAGTGATATGCTGTCTGTAGACGTCCTCTGGAAGCTACAGTTTTATTTGTAATGACATTGTCAGACATCATATGGCCTAAATGTGTTAAAGCCCTCATTCCATTCCTTCATTTCAGACCAGGCTGTTGAGTCTCCAGACTACAGGTGAAGGTGAACTCTCCAGACTCCACGATTATCCATATTATACAGGAGCTTGAAGACCACAAACATCACAGCACGTTTGATGTTCTCTCCCTTCCTTTCACATTATTTTCTGTTCGGTTGTAGAGCTAGCTGCTACAATAATACTACAGAAAGTGTGGACTTTTCCGTCAGGTTTGAGGTTTAACCACATGAACTCATTCTTATTCTGAGTAGAACATTTGCTGAAAATAACTGAATTACAACATGGGTCGATGTTTTGTGTAGGACATTCCTGAGCTGTGTGTGAGCACACAGGCACACGTTAGAGCAAACATTGACTCAAGCAAACATATGACTCAAACGAAAGTAGTAACTAAACCTAGCAATTGGTCTCAAATGCGGATGTCTGTGTGTGAACCAATGACTCTACCATGTAGATGTCATCGCTTCCCATCCTCTTGAAACAGTCCTTGGTCACAACTGCACACGTCTGTTTCCTTCCATGAACCAAAGTGAACTTCGCCGTAGGTCTCGTCACTTCCGATCCTCTTTAAATAGTCCTCGACTGCATCTACGTAGGTTTCCCCCCTGCATGTTTCCTCCTCACGTTTGTGCAGATGATCCCTTCGCCCAAAATGTTTTGCATAGTATGTACAAGTAAAGGGTTTCTTCTCCTGTATGCACCCTCATGTGTGTTTTGACATAGCCCTGCTGACTAAAACCTTTTCCACAAACTTCTCACCTGTATGGATCCTCATGTGTTTGTAAAACGAACTTGAAAGGGAATTTCTTTCCACAAACAGTACAACTAAAGGGGTTTTCCCCTGAATGTGTCTTCATGTGTGAATCATAATTTCCCTTCAGGCCTTTTTCACAAATTACAAACTTTTTCTCTGAATGCGTTTGAAAGTGTGTTTTTTTATTTCTTTTTTTTTAGATGACATGAGTGATTAAAGCTTTTGCCACATACTGTACATGCAAAGGGCTTTTCTCATGTGGAACTGCAGATTCCCGTTTGTGGCAAAGCGTTTGCCACAAACAAGCGCATGCTTTTTTTTTTCCCTTTATGGGTCCTCATGAGCATGTTTAAATTACTCTTTTGGTAAAAAAAAATATTTCCCACAAACCTCACAAGTAAAGGGCCTTTCCCATGTTAGACATCATGTGTAGCTTTAGACTAACCTTGTTAATATAGCATTTTCTACAAACCTCACAAGTGAACGGCCCTCATGAGACCTCATGTGTATGTTTAGATACCAATGGTCGTGATAGCCTTTGCCACAAACCTCACAAGTACAGTGCTTTACCCCTGTATGAGACACCATATGTCGTTTTAGTTTAATCTTGCGACTATAGCATTTGCCACAAACATCACAAGTAAAGGGTGCTTGTTTAGTTTTAGTGTCTTCTTTAACATCACACTTTTGACTACTGCCTTTGCCAGAAATAGTACAATGGAAGCTCTTCTTCCCTCTGTGTCTTTGTTTGGCTGATTTTAGATCCTGGGACAGCGTCTTGCCCAAAGACAATCTTTGCCCATTCACATTTAGTAGAGCAGATTAGTGAAACGATACTTCACTTTGGTATAGAAGCATGAAAATTGGCACAGATACTCTCCAAGGTCTACTCTTTAGGAAAAAGGTGTGTGCCACTCAAAATTCCAAGATGGCGGCCCCAAAATCCAAAATGTCCGCCCAAAAATGTGTTTTTTCCTTCATAACTTGAAATGCATTGATTTTACACCCCATAAATGTATTGAACATTAATACAAAGTTGGCCATTACGGACGGTTTGGCACCAAGAACGTGTCTGTATCACTCACGGCTCTTGAGATACAGCATATAGGTACTTTCACAGATTGAGGAGAGCAAGACATTTGTAACATTGATTCTTAAGTGAATCAAATGGTGATACAGGCATGAAAATTGGTACACACACTCTTCAAACCCCACTATTTCTAAAAGTACTGCGTGCCCTGCAAAATTCCAAGATGGCAGCCCCCAAAATCCAAGATGTCCGTCCAAAAATGTGGTTTTTCCTTCATAACTCGAAATGCAAAGCTTTTAAGCCCCATAAATGTATTGAGCGTTAATATAAAGTCAGGCATTACGGACATTTTGATACCAAGTACATGTCTGTATGTAGTACGGTTCTTGAGTTACAACATATACGTAGTGATGTGGCACCATAAGTGTAACATTTTGGCATGTTTCACTCTTTAACTCAAAGATTCCTTCATCAGCATTTCTTCTATTTTCAGGAAATGGACCTACATGTATCTGCTATCATAAACCACTTCAAGTTTTTCAATTGATGAAACGGGTCGGGAGTTATTAAGCCAATTGTGAAGGGCTGTTTCAGTGCTAAAATTGCTGCGTACATTTTGCGAATATAAGCCACCCAGAAATGTCTGTCTGTGCATCTGTCCTTCACAATAAGTGTATATGTGAAGCGGACGCACCAAGTGTAGCATGTGTCATAGTATAATGGTATATTGTCCTAAAAGGCGTAATAGTGTAATATATGCAATAGTTTAATAGTGTAATAGAGCTAATAGTGTAAGATATGCAGTATATAGCGGTATACTGTAATAGGGTAATATATGTAATAGTGTCGTAGTGTAACGTGTAATACTGTAATAGGGTAACATGTGTAATAGGGTAATAGGGTAATATGTGTAATAGTGTCGTAGTGTAACGTGTAATACTGTAATAGGGTAATATGTGTAATAGTGTAATAGGGTAATATGTGTAATAGTGTCATAGTGTAACATGTGTAATAGGGTAATATGTGTAATAGTGTCATAGTGTAACATGTGTAATAGGGTAATATGTGTAATAGTGTCATAGTGTAACATGTGTAATAGGGTAATAGGGTAATGTGTAATAGTGTCATAGTGTAACATGTGTAATAGGGTAATATGTGTAATAGTGTCGTAGTGTAACGTGTAATACTGTAATAGGGTAATATGTGTAATAGTGTAATAGGGTAATATGTGTAATAGTGTCATAGTGTAACATGTGTAATAGGGTAATATGTGTAATAGTGTCATAGTGTAACATGTGTAATAGGGTAATATGTGTAATAGTGTCGTAGTGTAACGTGTAATACTGTAATAGGGTAATTTGTGTAATAGTGTAATAGGTTAATACGTGCAATAGCATAATGTATGTACAATAGGCTACTAGTGCAATAGTGTAATAGGCTAATATGTGTAATAGTGTAATCTGTGTACATTAGGGTAATAGTGTAATATATGGAATAGTGGTCTAGTGTAATTGTCCTATTACACCATTACACATGATACACATACTTGCCTATTACACATGTCACAATTACACATATTACGCTATTATGCTATACCAATATTACAGTAATATATTACACTCTTACACTATTACCATAATGCACAAACATTACACTATTAGCCCTATTACACTATTGCATATATTACACTATTACCCTATTACACATGTTACACTGTGACACTATTACACATATTACCCTATTATGCTATTACACATGTTACACTATGCCACTATTACACATATCAACCTATTACACTATTACACATGTTACACTATTACACACATTACCCTATTATGCTATTACACATGTTACACTATGCCACTATTACACATATCAACCTATTACACTATTACACATGTTACACTATGCCACTATTACACATATAAACCTATTACACTATTACACATGTTACACTATGACACTATTACATACATTACCCTATTATGCTATTACACATGTTACACTATGCCACTATTACACATGACACCCTATTACACATATTACACTTTGACACTATTACACTATTACACTTATTACCCTATTACATATGTTACACTATGACACTATTGAACATATTACCGCATTACACATGTTACACTATGACACTATTACACATATTACCCTATTACACTATTACACATGTTACACTATGACACTATTACACATATTACCCTATTACACTATTACACATATTACACTGACACTATTACACATATTAACCTATTACACTATTACACATGTTACACTGTGACACTTATTACATACATTACCCTATTACAGTATACCGCTATATACTGCATATATTACACTATTAGCTCTATTACACTATTGCATATACTTACGCATTTTAGCACATTATACAATTATAGTATGACACATGGTGCACTTGGTGCGTCCACTTCACATATACACTTATTGTGAAGGACAGATGCACAGACAGACATTTCTGGGTGGCTTATATTCGCAGAATGTACGCAGCAAATTTAGCACTGAAACAGCCCTTCGCGATCGGCTTAATAACTCCCGACCTGTTTCATCAATTGAAAAACCTGAAGTGGTTTATGATAGCAGATACATGTAGGTCCATTTCCTGAAAATAGAAGATATGGTGATAAAGGGATCTTTGAGTTAAAGAGGGAAATGTGCCAAAATGTTACACTTATGGTGCCTCATCACTACTTTTTGTTGTAACTCAAGAACCGTAGCACATAGAGACATGTACTTGGTATCAAAATGTCCGTAATGCCTAACTTTATATTAACGCTCAATACATTTATGGGGCTTGGATTTTGGGGGCTGCCATCTTGGAATTTTGCAGGGCACGCAGTACTTTTAGAAATAGTGGGGTTTGAAGAGTGTGTGTACCAATTTTCATGCCTGTATCACCATTTGATTCACTTAAGAATCAATGTTACAAATGTCTTGCTCTCCTCAATCTGTGAAAGTACCTATATGCTGTATCTCAAGAGCCGTAAGTGATACAGACATGTTCTTGGTGCCAAACCGTCCGTAATGGCCAACTTTGTATTAATGTTCAATACATTTATGAGGTGTAAAATCAATGCATTTCAAGTTATGAAGGAAAAACCACATTTCTGGGCAGACATCTTGGATTTTGGGGCCGCCATCTTGGAATTTTGAGTGGCACGCGCCTTTTTCTTAAAGAGTAGACCATGGAGAGTATCTGTGCCAATTTCCACGCTTCTATACCAAAGTGAAGTATCGTATGAAAAAAAATGAGTTAATCTGCTGTACTAATTGTGTGTCTTTTGTGACTGCAGTGTGTCTAAAGCACTAATTTAATTAATTTGTTGATTTGAAAAAAGTGCTTCATTATTCTCTCCATCATACAGCAGTAGAGATAGCTAGGGTAGCTGTGATATGTATTAAATTTGAAAAGACAGAAAGAAGAAATAATCAATACTACTGTAGTACCATCATTTATTTTACTGAAAATTGATTTAATTTGGCAAGCTAGAAGATTGTTCAGGTCCAGTTGCAAATTGCAGAACTGGGCTGTTTTATAATGGTCTTTTGCAGGATGCTAAGGAGCAATATTTGTTTATTATTCTAGTGTCAACATTGATTCAATCTAGTGCTTCACTGCCACCCGCTTTGACTGTTATCAAGCGATATGTCCAGGAGGTTGCTTATCAAGTTGATTTTCTTGACCTACTGCATTGATAAGATGAAAACCTAGAAATCCTCGATCAGTGTGGGCGGTTGGACCCCCTGATTGAAGCCCTGTGTCAGCAGGGCGATATGCTTGTGGTTATGGTTAGGGTTAGAGGAGTTCAGTCCTTTCAGTAGAAATTCACCAAAACTACTGGAATAAAGTTGGCGAATGTGTGTTAAAACGGACTGCATCGAGACATGCTCGCGGTCAGGGCTGAGGACGCTTATAAACACAACTGGCAGACAGCATGTGACAAGACATGACAAGGTCAGCATAATAAGCAACCTGACTTGATTTTCACCACGGGATTGATAAAAACTGATTAAAGGTGTAGATTAATGTGGCACTGACTATCACTATGTGATCTAATCATGAACATGCCATTCAGAATCTAGTATTGCGAAGAAGCATTTTAGAACATGGGTCAACTAATATCTGTGTCTGCATGTTGAACACTGTCAAACTACAAATAAGTGGGTTTTATCTATGTGTGTTTTCTTCTCATGTGTCTAAGTAGATTGCCACTTTGCCCAAATTGTGCTGCACACAATGTACACGTAAAGGGTTTTTTTCCTGTGTGAACCAGCATGTGTCTCTTTACAATAGCCTTGTGACTAAATTTTTTTCCACAAACCGAACAGTTATAGGGCTTCTCGCCTGTATGCGTCGTCATGTGAAGCCGTAAAGTAAGCTTGGTACGAAAGTCTTTTCCACAAACCGTACAACTAAAGGGCTTTTCCCCTGTATGCATCATCATGTGGTACTTCAGATTCCCCCTGAAAGCTTTGCCACAAATTTCACAAATGCACTTTTGCTCCTCGTGGACAAACCTCATGTGTTTTTTTAGACTACCTGAATGATTAAAGCTTTTGTCACACACCGTACACGCAAAGGGCTTTTCTCCTGTATGAGTTCTCATGTGCAACTGTAGATTGCCTAGTAGACTAAAGCCTTTGCCACAAACGGTACAAGTGAATGGTTTTTCCCCTGTATGGGTCCTCATGTGCATGTTTAAGGTACTCTTCAGGGAACAGCATTTTCCACAAACCTCACAAGTAAAGGGCTTTACGCCTGTATGCAACCTCATGTGTATGTTTAAATAGTGCTTGTTGCAATAGCCTTTGCCACAAACCTCACAAGTAACGGGCTTTTCTCCTCTATGAGTTCTCATGTGCAACTGCAGATTGCCTCTTTGACTAAAGCCTTTGCCACAAACGCTACAAGTGAATGGTTTTTCCCCTGTATGCAACCTCATGTGTATGTTTAAATACTGCTTGTTGCAATAGCCTTTGCCACAAACCTCACAAGTAACGGGCTTTTCTCCTGTATGAGTTCTCATGTGCAACTGCAGATTGCCTATTTGACTAAAGCCTTTGCCACAAACGCTACAAGTGAATGGTTTTTCCCCTGTATGGGTCCTCATGTGCGTGTTTAAATGACTCTTTAGGGAAAAACATTTCCCACAAACCTGACAAATAAAGGGTTTCTCCCCAGTGTGAGACACCATATGTAGTTTAAGAGTACTCTTGCGACTATAGCATTTTCCACAAATCTCACAAGTACAGCGCTTTACCCCTGTATGAGACACCTGTAGTTTAAGATTACTCTTGTGACTACTGCCTTTGCCAGAAATAGTACAACAAACACCCTTTTTCCCTGTGTGACTTTGTTTTGCTGATTTCAAGTCCAGGGACAGTGTCCTGCTCAACGACAGTCTGTGCCCTTCCACATCATGCATCTTTTGTGATTGCAGTGTGTTTAAAGCTAAATGGCCCTCCCTGGTGTCCTCCCAATCACCATCGATATCTTCAGTGTCAGATTCAGAACTGTGTGAAGAGAGGAGCTGGTCTTCAGCGGTTGGTTGTGATTTTTCACAGTCCTCGACATCAGTTTGTGGTTGCCTGTGTTCAGTTGAGGTGCTGGCTACAGGCTCTGTCTCTTGGCCATCGCCTTTAATTTCCACTGCAAAAAATAAATGAATAAATAAAATCAGTAGGGCCTCGACTTTAACGCAGAACATAATTGCAGGGCGCGGTCACTAGAGGAGTTTCAGACCAGCAAATCCATAGCACATAATAGGGACTTTAAGAAAGCCGTCGACACAGCGAGAGCGTAGGCGTGCTCCGTCGCAGTCGGCACAGAAACCAACATAGTTAACACACTTACTGCCGCACTTACTGCTGGATTTCCAAGCTAGTGCCAGGGCGCAATCAAGTAAATTCGGTAAAAAACCCTTATTTTGAAGCTCAGATCTCCTAAACAGGATGTGCTGTTTCTGTTATGCGGTGTCTGTTGTCTTGCCTAATCGGTGATCTGGCGATCTGCCCCAAAACATCCGGGTCCCAAGTCAGGAAGAGCTGCGTAGCCCTGGCTGCTTAACCCATGCGCCCACGACATTGAGGGGGCAAACCGGAGGAGAGCCGTTTGAATGCATTGCATTGAATGAATGTGAATGGGACAAAAAAAAAAAAGTGGTCGCCAATTCTGTCCCAAATGAAAGTCAGCGACGGGATCATCATCAGACGATGCGCTGGGACTAATAGTTGGATTAAAGAATGAAATCTACATTTTGTCGTTATCTGCACCATCGTCGTTATTGGCAAATAGGTCAGGAGCACGACGCGAACGACGACCGCGCTATTGGATCGGAATGAGTTAAGAAAGCAGGCAACGCCGACGGGGTCCACCTCTTCCACTGGCGTCTCTGTTTTCCATGGGTGATGCTCCTCTACAGTGTAGCTCTCGTACATGTTGTTAACAAGACGCCAAAAAACTGCGTCTTGCTGTGAGAGGAGGGGCTCCGACGGCCGTGAGGCACTGACGTTGGCGTTGGGTAAACTTTGTTTGTTGTGATGTGAAGTTAAAGTGAATGTGCTTTGCAGGAGCCCTCAGACTCTGATGCATTCTGTAACCCCACCCCAGTAAATAAAACATTAGATACCCATCCTGAATACCTCCACTACAGGTTTAAACCACAGTAAATAAAACACTACATACCCATCCTGAATAACTCCACTACAGGTTCCAGCTCTGGGTCCAACAATCCACGTCGATGTGCCTCTGCCAACATCGGATGTCTTCTGGGGACTGGTCCTCTGGATACTGTAGACCTCTGTCTGTGGTGCTCTGGAGAAGGAAATAAAAGGGTTAGCATTCTGCAAACTCAAAGTAGTAGTTGATCCAAACATTGGGTGGAATTCTCAAACACTATAGACCTACGCAGTGACGTCACCGCCCCTGTTCCAGAAATGGATTCCCCATTCATTTTTCTCATAGACTTTCTGAAAATAATTTATATAAAGACGATTACGCCGCGGACAAAGCCAACTCGAGTCGTGACGAATCATGATGACACACACAAACTTTTGGGACAATCAAATCATTTCTAAGATGAAAAACGAAACAAAAAGTCTTGTATCATGCCGTTTTCTACTTCTTCCTAATTATATATTATATGACGATATTGTGTTTGTTGTCATGATTTGTTACGACCAGAGTTGGCTTTGGCCGCAGCGCAATCGTGTTTTTATTAACCATTTTTGAAAAGTCTATGAGGAAAATGAATGAGGAATCCACTAGTGGAACAGGGCTGGTGACGTCACTGCGCAGGTCTATAGTGTAGCCAGGTATAGTGTAAGGAAGTGGTCTCAAACTGCCGGCCCGCGGTTTTGTGGCCCCCACCTTAATATGAACTTTTAATGTTAGTGCGGCCCCCAAGTTCCCCCGTCAAATGCCGACCAGGCAACCAAAAGCATTTGCGAGAGAACGGTCTGTTACTATTGACTGCTGATTACTCAGATCCTATTTAAAGCCCGCCTACTGGCTTTGCCATTTACACAGAATAGCAAAGAGGCCCTGGAACACGCCCCTCCCCCCCGCGCAGTTTAGTTCATTCTGATTTGTTGCTGAATTGTCAATCTGAGAACATGCAATGGTGTGATTGGCTGCAGTACGGGGGAGATCCTATCATGTTGTCATATCTATCCACCGTTCCTTCCTTGTTTAAAAAAACACGTGTGAATAAAACTTTGCATTACGTACCGAGGACTGCGTTCGGTCCAGGGTTGATAAATAATGATAGCGGAGCCGTTTTCCATTGCCCGATACGGGCGGATGCATGGCCTATAAAGCAGCACGTCGAGCTGTGGTAAGTAGGCCATCTCGTAGAAGAGTTGCGACATCGTGGGATCAGAAACCCAACGTGCTGAATAGGGATTTGAAAATATATAGTTTTCAAAGCCTCGTTGCGCGGCTGTCTTCGATGACAGCCTTGTCATCGAAGATCGAAGATGAGAGATTGCGCAACGGGGGCTAGCGCAAATAAATGAAAGCCTTTTTAGACACGTGTAAAACATGACAACTATTGGGAAATCAATGCTGCTTAAGTTGTGGTTCTGATGGTCATTCAGTCATATTTGCAAGAATAGTTTCTCAGTGACACAGACAAACTATATTTTTGCTTTTATTTATTTCGAGGCAGTGCTTTGTAGTGGCTGTATAAGTTCAAAATTGCTGCTTTGTTGGGAGGAATATACAACGTACCGTAAATCCTCTTTTATAATCCCGGGCTTGTATTTGTCTCAACCGATTTTTATACCAGGCGTTTATTGGAAGGAGGCTGCTATAAGAAGAGAGGCCTATATTACAATGTTTCAAACCAATCACAATGAATAAAACATATTGTATAGCCTACTCCCAATAATCTTAAATAATCTGTAATAATCTAAAATAATGCTGTTTTTTGTAAAGCCACTAGATGGCGTCTGTAGGCCTATATAGGTTTGACGCTTCAACACATTTCACCAGGGGCAGATTGGCACATATTTTCCGACCGGGACAATTTTGCCTTTGCCAGGCCACCCTGGTGGGGGCAGCTGGTTAACCAGATGTAACTCTTTGAGAGCATAAAAATGAAACCAAATGGACCCTTGCGGGTCCATTTGGTTTAATTTTTATACCCTCAAGAGTTATAATATTCATCATGTGAATTAGCCCAACTTAGTCTACACAACTACTAGAGAATGTAGAAGATTAATGGTCATTTTGATCTGTATGTTCCAGGCGAGCATCTAGCGCATTCTAGTGCATTTTGGTAGTGCCACTAGTCCATTTTGGATCTTGGCAGTTGGCCTGGCCAGGGGCCTAGCGCCCTGGCCTGCCCTGGACTTTTCAAAAAAAAAAAAAAAAAAAAAAAAACACTGTCCAGGCCACTAGTGGCGCAGGCCACTGGGAAAATTCCCTGTACTCCAGATGGCCAATCCGCCCCTGCATTTCACCGAGGAGAAAGTGAAAGTAAAAGTAAAAGAAGACTAGATAAAGTTAGCGTCGTATTTAGTTTGTTCAGGAATGGTTGGCAGGTATATTCAAATAATGGAACGGAGTAATATATCTGGACAATGGCATGGATAAAAATGGAAGAAATCTCGCATGGTTATTAATAGGCCTACGAAAGTATTGTCAGGTCGAGGCTTCGTTTCAGTCAGTAAGTCAGTCAGTCAGTCAGTCAGTCAGTCAGTCAGTCAGTCAGTCAGTCAGTCAGTCAGTCAGGATAATGAATAACGGAAAATTCATTGGGATTACTGTATAACCAAATATGGATTACTTCATGGGTGTACATAATGGCTTCTTCACATTGAGGACATCTAAAGAGACAGCTCACAGTAAGTCAATTGGAATGCGACGGTGCGCTCTGTAAACATGGACCCTCCCGCGGGTCCATTTGGTTTCATTTTACGATCTCAAGAGTTAAAGATCTACAAGGACCACTAGTGGTCCTGGTTGAAAACCACTGGTTCATAGAGAGAAAAAAAGACGAGCAGAATCGGCAGGAGGAGGAGGCGAGAATCATAATAGTGGTGAACTGCGCATCGGATAAACCCACACTCGCAAAAAATAAAAAACAAAAGAAAAAATACCGGTTAATAAAAGGGGGCCGGAATATATCCGTTAATTCAACGCCGGTCCCGGTAATTAATAGGAGGCCGGTAATTAATAGGAAGCCGGTAATTAATAGAACAGAGGAATTTATTAGAGGATTTACGGTACATTGATTAAATAAACATTTCGTTATTGGTTCCTTGTATTGGTTGTAATTCATGCCATCACAAGCAAATCAGAGCCCCTTTATTGGTAGGTTGTCTGGTCCTGTTATTTTGTCCTGGTGTATTGTTTGTAGGTTCTATTGTCCAGTAAATGGTTCATATGTTCAATTATAGTTATTATCATAGTCCTATTATGTGCTACTGAATGAAACAGATAGCACAGTGGTATATGAAGATGAAGGAAGGAATAGAAATGCTATTATACTGTGGAAATGTTATTTGTGTTTTATTTTCTGTGACTGAAACACTGCATATGCACACACTGTTTATCCCACATTGGTGAGTTTGAATCTGGTCGCCTACTTATAACCCTATTTAAATTTAAGTGAAATGAACGTGAAAATGGATGGAAAAAATAGGCTTGAAACAGCATTTTTTTTTGCTGTTTCAAGCCTATTTTCAAGCCTATCTGTCCATGTGACGTGCTGCGGCCCAGCCTCATCCAGGCTCTGCTTCTAGTGGTCCCAAGCAGTGTTGCCACAAGTTACTTTGAAACAGTAATCCGACTACTGACTACTGACTACTGCTTGGAAAAGTAACTTAGTTACGTTACTGACTACTTGATTTGGAAAGTAACTAAGTTAGATTACTTTTTTAGTTACTTGTGGCATATAGGACTAGCACCAAAAAGGAAGACATTTTTGAAACAGGGGGTTTCGGGTAGATATATTTTGTAACTGCAAATTCCAATTGGGTCCATTTGGTTTCATTTTACGATCTCAAGAGTTAGATATCTATAAGGGTCCATTTGGTTACCAATGGTCAGAGATGGGAAAAGTACTCATTTTTTGTACTTAAGTAAAAGTACAATAACTTGTGTAATAAAGTACTTTTGAAAAAGTAAAAGTAGTCACTCAAAAAAGTAACTCAAGTAAAAGTAAAAAGTACTGACTCTCAAAAGTACTTTTACAGTAAAAGTAAAAAGTATTTTTAACAGACGCTTCCCTGTCATTTGTGTTGAAATGTACAGTGTATTCTGCAGTGTATTCAAATCCTCACCAAACTTGTCTTAAAATGTAACCAACTCTTGAAACAGTTTGATTTTAAAATCAACAGTCATAGAATACACTAGATCAGTGGTTCTAAACCTTTTTTTGTCCCAAGGCACATTTTCATAGCCCAAAAACATCAGATCACGCCTAGATATACGTTTGTGTGTGTGTGCTATTTGCAAGTTCGGAGGAACTCCCAGAGACCACCATATGCAGTTGCACCACTTCTTCACACGGGTGTGATTTTTTTCCCCCATGCAACACAGCGAGATGCCGCGGCAGTCCTCTCCTGTACTGTATCTCTATGCAGCATTGAGAGGAGCTGCAATTGCTCACTTGTTTACTATGTTTTTTGTAAGCGTTTTAATCCTTTTCTTCTGCAAAATCTGGACCCGCGGGTTGTGAACTATTACTGGTATTTTGCGACAGCATTGGCTTGGAATCAGCTTTTCTTTTATTCAGCTCCGATAGCGATAGGTCAAAAGCACAACATTAGGAGCGATCCAGGCGATGTTTGTTGTCATTTTGATTCCACGTGTAGGAACTAAGTTCAGAAGGAGCGCTCTGATTCTCCTTCCGAGTTGGAAATGCATTGTTTTGGACGAGCTCGGGCGCCGCGCTTTACCGCAGCATAAAGACTTATAGCGGTGTTTCCCACAGCTCTGCAAGTAGCCTAAAGTCCATGGTGATGTGATTGCCCCATTCAAACGAAGACTTAAATTAACATGCCTATGGGCGATCGGGGAGCTATACTGAATGCATAGGCATTAGGCAGGAGTCATTAGCGTAGCCTATTGTTGTTGTCGCACCTCTGGACAATGGAATGAATACCTAAAAAAAGGGCCCGCATGTTCCAATCGAACGCCGCCTCGAACTCGTGGATTCTACAGAGTGAAATGCGAAAAAGTAACGCATCTAATATTAAATAAGTAACTGTAGTCTGACTACTGGTTTTGAAATAGTAGTTGCGTTAGACTACTCGTTACTGAAAAAAGTAGTCCGACTACAGTAACGCGTTACTGGCAACACTGGTCCCAAGGCAAATTGAGTTTGAGACCCCTGGTGTAAGGCTTCTCATTGGCTGCTAGGCAGCCAATCAGGTCTGGGGCCTGGTATGTAGGCTAAAAGCCTACACCACCATACCTGGGTCTGGGGCTTACCAAATAATTATCCATAATAATTAAAACCTGCAATTCAAAAAGTCCAGAAATCACCTGACCCGCCAATTAAAAATGTTATTGTACTCCCCTGATTTCTTCACGAGTTGAAGCTCTTGATAGCTGGATTTAATTATTATGAGTAATTATTTGGTAAGCCCAGGCTCAGGTCGGGTGGTACAGGCGTTTGGCTTACCACAAGGCCCCAGACCTGATTTGCTGCCATGCAGCCAATGAGCACGGCCCCAGACCTGATTTGCTGCCATGCAGCCAATGAGCACGGCCCCAGACCTGATTTGCTGCCATGCAGCCAATGAGAAGACTTACGCTATACCTGGCTACACCATAGTGTTCGAGAATACCAGCCAATTAGGTTCAAGAGGTAAAGCAGATCGTCCAATCATCACCGTGGGTCGGTGGGTTGAATCCCGGCTCCACCCCTCTACATGTCGAAGTGTCCTTGGGCAAGACACTGAATCCCCCAATTGCTCCCATTGTACCAAAGACATTTGATGATTGGCCATTAAATAGGTTACCTGCTGCTACCATCAGCAGATATACCAAGGATTGAACAGTGATACAGTATGCTGCGAAACACAAAAGCAACACTGAGATACTGGGGTCCACTTCGTGGACAGCTTGGACCCTTAACTCCCTTATTGCCCTTGACGCATTTTGACGCTGTAAACACGCTATAATACCTAAGCCCTTGATGCCCTTGACGCTGTGTTTGACGCTTTATTTAATCCTTAATTTTTATAACATTCATTTCAGGCGATTAACATTTTTTTAGCATGATCGGCTAACGGCAGGTTCTACTCACTTAGTAATGGCCAAAATCGCCGCGTGCACGCTTGCACGTGCGCGTGCGCGGTCTGTATGTCCATCGCTGATCATAATCCAACCATCGGTGCGTCATTACAGCTTGATTTGACTTATATATGATAGAAAACACGATCGCGCCGATCGAGGCCTTCATGATGATCACACAACCACACTGTTTGCATAGCAGCAGTGCAACGGATAAACAGGAAGTACTCTTACTCTGTGACCGGAAATGCGCTTCATTTCCGGCTATCGTCCTCATTACTGCCACCTACTGGGTGTTATCATATAGTATATGATCAACTCTACAAATGATGAGTATTTGGAATCATATGCTTTATTTGATTGGCATTAATTTGATGAATAAAAAATGTGAAAATTGGGGTATATTGTTGGCATTATGAGGAATAGTGGCATGGCCAGTAATAACTCAACAATGGAATGTGGTAGAGAGATGATTTTTTTTCCTGTGTAAACCAGAGACATTCATGCATAAAATGAGATATTTCGTGACATTGTGGTCATATCACAAAATATTAAACTGGAATTCAAAATATGGGCCTGGGAGCTTGATTAATTCATTAAAAATGGGCAATTAATGACTTAATAATACCATGAACAGAAACTCGGTCACCTTTATGCTTCTCGGGTTGCATCGCCACAGACATGGGATTCTTTCTGGGACGTCCACGGCCACGCTTCTGAGGGTTGACCACCCTGTGTTGGATCTTCGTATGGGAGGCATCTGTGGGTGAGAGAGAGAGACTTCATCGCCTGCATACCATTATCCGTTACTGGACTTTTATTATGCAAGTAAGCATCAATAATCAATATCAATAATAACATCAATTGTTGAAGTTGCCATTGCTAAACTGCGCTAAACCTTAGGTTTAGCAGTGGTTCAGCCACAAACCGTGTGCCACACGCCCACCTTTTCAGACAGCTGAACCATTGCTAAACAAAAAGTGAAAGTGAAGGTGTGAGTGTCAACTCGGGCCCAAATGGACCCGCAAGGGTCCATTTGGTTTCATATTTACACTATCAAGAGTTGAAATATTCATCATCTGAGCTTGGTGTTTTGTTTCCCAAATCCAGCCTGGAATTGTGGACAATATATAGTGGGACCTGGTATCAAAAAGGTTGAAAAACACTGGGGAAAAAAACAACAACTGGACCACTTTTTGGGGGGGAAATAAATCAACTGCAAATAAAAAGAATGCCTTCTGGGGTGGAATTCTACTTGGAGATATAATACAAATAATGCAAATTAAAAATAATGGGGGGGACTGCCCCACCAAACACGATGGCAAAACAACCCAAGATATTTCAAATTAAAGTGCATATATTTAAAATGATTTGAAACATTACTACTGCTACTAACCAACTACAGCTGTGTCACCACTAAACCAACAGCATTTCATCATTGAAAACAGAAAACTCTCTGAGTCAGACCTTTAGCTTTATGCATACCGTGTGTCTGTTGCAACTTGATGTTTTACTTGATTAATAAATGTCCTATAACCGAAAATGGTATAGGTGCGGCGTGGCGCAAAGCGACACGGGCGATGAATCCGCCCCCCCCCCCCCCCCCCCTACCATTTTCTCTTACCCCCCCCAATTACATCCTCCTCTGTTGGGCACAGGACTGTCACCTTTACGCTTCTTAGGTCGGATGGCCTCAGGATGCAGCGCAGGGGAGGGCAAACCAACGGGGTACTTTATGGGACGACCACGGCCACGCTTCTGAGGTTCTACTGCCATATTGGAGGTATCTGAGAGAGAGAGAGAGAGAGAGAGAGAGAGAGAGAGAGAGAGAGAGAGAGAGAGAGAGAGAGAGAGAGAGAGAGAGAGAGAGAGAGAGAGAGAGAGAGAGAGAGAGAGAGAGAGAGAGAGAGAGAGAGAGAGAGAGAGAGCAAGATATATGCAGCATTTAATAATATAGGTCAGTGGTTTTCAACCTTTTTGATCCCAGGCCCACTATTTATTCAGCATTAGAGCCACGGACCAATATTTGAGGACAGACCCCAAAACTAAAGATTTCTGTTGATTTTTGTCCACAATTCCAGGCTGGATTTGGGGAAACAAAACAGTCAAACATACAGATCAAAAGTGACCATTAATCTTCTACATTCTCTAGTTGTGTAGACTTAGGCTAATTCACATGATGGATTTTTTTAACTCTGGACTGTGTAAACATGAAATTTGTCCAGGCTGGTCTTGTCTACAATTCCAGGCTGGATTTGGTAAACAAAACAGTCAAACATACAGATCAAAATGACCATTTATCTTCTACATTCAGTCGTTGCGTAGGCTTAGGCGAAAACAGATGCTGAATATTTGAACTCGAGAGTGTAGAATGAAACCAAATGGACCCGCAATAGTCCATTTGGTTTCATTTTCACGCTCTCAAAGAGTTTATACATGGTTAACCAACTTTCCATAATGTCTACACCAGCAGCTCTCAGCTCTGAGCAGCCGGCAGCTTAACTTATTGTTGCTAACTAGTTCCAAGTCAGTCTGTCTTTTTTCCCTTGTTTGTATGTTATCCCTGAGATGTCACGTTGACTTGCGCAGAGCCATAGAGTATAGACAGTTACGACAACTCTGTCCACTTTATGGGGCCAGTCCAATGGTGGCTCTTCTACTTAAGACTTGAATAAAGAATGGGGACAACAAATAGGGACAAGTCCTGGACCTGAAGTAGGCAGAAATGCATTGGACTATCAGGCAATAGCCCAGCGCTAATGATCTTGGATCGCTTTATTTTAGATCATTTTTAACAATACTACAAATAATACAGGTGCTGGTCAACGAATTAGAATAATTTGAAATAGTGCAACCTTAAAATCTTTGAATGCATTTCTTGTGCAGAAAGCAAATCAGGTGTTCACCGCACCTGTCCTACTTGTTAGAGTAATCACAGAACTGTTACCTGTAAAAAAAAAATGCTCAGCTGAGCTTTCCAAAAGGCCCATTTAGGCCATTTAACTGTGACACTGTTGTTTCATTGAATTAGAATAATGGAGAAACCGTTTCATTGAATTAGAATAATTTTTTATTATAATTAGAATCATCATTTTCTCAGTATTTTGTGGCTGCCCCCTTGGCTTGTATGACTGCCTGAAGTCTCCGTGCAGGGGTTGACACTAAGGTCTCCGAGGCACTTGCCCATCGGGCAAGTGCAAATCAGGTTCTACGTGCCCTCAGGTCATGGTCACTTGCCCCCCAAAAATATATTGTAAATTTTGCTTTTAAGTTTACTTCCTACTTGGGTGCTTTCAACAGGTGGTCCAGGGACCACCAGTGGTCCCTGAGAGGGTTCCAGGTTGTCCCCAGCTAAGTTGGTTAACCAGATGTAACTCTTGAGAGCGTAAAAATGAAACCAAATGGACCCTTGCGGGTCCATTTGGTTTCATTTTTACGCTCTCAAGAGTTAAAATTCATCATCTTAATTAGCCCATAGTGGTCACAGACCCAGTGGTCCCTGACCCCAGCAAAATGAGAGTTTGGAACCAAATGGACCTGGGAGAGAGATAGGTAGAGATAGCTAGAAAGCAGGGAAAGACACAGAGGCAGAGTGCAATGACTGCCTTCAAGACAAATTTATCTTGTGTTGTGTTATAGTGCACGAAGTTGCACACTTGCCCGATCGGGCAACCAGGTAGCACTTCACTTGCCCCACCTTATTTTTTTTACTTGCCCCGGGCAAGCGGGCAAGTGTTAGTGTCAAGCCCTGTCCGTGGCATCGATTTGAAGAACTAGCTATCTCTACCTATCTCTCTCCCAGGTCCATTTGGTTCCAAACTCTCATTTTGCTGGGGTCAGGGACCACTGGGTCTGTGACCACTATGGGCTAATTAAGGTGGTGAATTAAAAATGAAACCAAATGCACCCGCAAGGATCCATTTGGTTTAATTTTTACGCTCTCAAGAGTTACATGTGGTTAACCAACTTAGCTGGGGACCACCTGGATCCCTCTCAGGGACCACTGGTGGTCCCTGGACCACCTGTTGAAAGCACCCAAGTAGGAAGTAAACTTAAAAGCAAAATTTACAATATATTTTTGGGGGGGCAAGTGACCATGACCTGAGGACAAGTAGAACCTGATTTGCACTTGCCCGATGGGCAAGTGCCTCGGAGACCTTAGTGTCAACCCCTGCACGGAGACTTCAGGCAGTCATACAAGCCAAGGGGGCAGCCACAAAATACTGAGAAAATGATGATTCTAATTATAATAAAAATTATTCTAATTCAATGAAACGGTTTCTCCATTATTCTAATTCAATGAAACAACAGTGTCACAGTTAAATGGCCTAAATGGGCCTTTTGGAAAGCTCAGCTGAGCAATTTTTTTTTACAGGTAACAGTTCTGTGATTACTCTAACAAGTAGGACAGGTGCGGTGAACACCTGATTTGCTTTCTGCACAAGAAATGCATTCAAAGAATTTAACGATTGCACTATTTCAAATTATTCTAATTCGTTGACCAGCACCTGTATATAAAAAATAAGTAAAGCGTTCCATTGCTACCTGGTTGCCACGTTGGGTCATCTTCTCCTCCCAACTCCTCATCTGTTTCTTGGCCTCGTCCTGCTCTCTCCTCCTCTTCCTCTGGTTCCTCTGGCAGAGGGGAGGGCACAGGGCTGTCACCTTTACGCTCCTTTGGTGGGATCATGGCCTCAGGCTGCAGCGCAGGAGAGGGCAGACCAATGGGGTACTTTCTGGGACGGCCGCGGCCACGCTTCTGAGGTTCCACCGTCATACTGGAGGTATCTGAGTGGGAGATATGCAGGATGTACCGTAATTTCCGGATTATAAGCCACACCTGAATATAAGCCGCACCAGCTAAATTTGGGGCAAAATACTGATTTTTCCTTGTATAAGCCGCACCTGACTATAAGCCGCACCAGGGTTATATAGTCAGGTGCTTCATGTTAGAGCAGTGGTTTTCAACTTTTTCGCAATTTAACAACATCTTCACTCCACAGACCCCAAAACTAAAGATTTCTTTTGGTTTTGTTCACAATTACAGGATGGATTTTCGCAAACAAAAGAGGCAAAACATCAAAATGAGACCAAAATGAACATGACTTATGACTTATTAATTAAGTGGTGCTAATTTAGACGGTGAATATCATAACTCTTGAGAGTGTAAACATGAAACCAAATGGACCCGCTAGGGTCCATTTGGTTTCATTTTTACGCTCTCAAAGAGTTACATCTGGTTAACCAACTTTCTGTCATTTAGTCTGCGGAGCCCACCTGGAACCTGGAAAATCCATAGATTGGCCGCACCCTTGTATAAGCCGCAGGGTCAAAAGCAAGTGAAAAAAGTAGCGGCTTATAGTCCGGAAATTATGGTAATATTATTCACACATAGTGTCAATGAATTGCAGAGGTCAATGATGGCCGTGAGGGAGCATGAATTAACTCCTTGGTAGCAGTTTTGCTAGCCTGTAGCGTCCCCATTTGGTCCAGAGTGCCATTTATATGCATTAAGTAATTGATTGATTGATCTCAAAAACAGAAAATCACAAACAGCAGTGGTATACATTTTTTCACACATATTTCATATTTTCACACTTATTACATATTTAGAGATGTGTAACTAAAGGGTTAACATGGGAACAGCAGCAGCAACGCACTGCTGACCCCAGATGGAGGAGTCTCACACCACAAGGTGCAAATATCACTGTGCAGTGCTCAGGCACTAATGGTGATTACAAGTGTCACCTGTATTCCAGGTTGGATCGCTACCATGCAGCCTTCCTATCGCCTCTTCATCCTCTCCTGCTGTCTCCTCCCCTTCCTCTGGTTCCTGTTTCAAAGTGCAGGACACAGGACTGTCGTGGTCACTCCAGATCGGACTGTCACCTTCGCACTCCTCGGTTTTGAACGCCACTGACTGTAGCGCAGGGGAGGGCGGACACGGTTCCGCCACCATGTGCTGTATTGTCATGCGTGAGGCATCTGCGTGTGCGAGAGAGAGACAGAGAGAATTTGCATTTAAGCTTCTCTGAGTGATCCAGAATGCCGCAGCTCAGTTGGTCTTTGGCCAGCCTAAATTCTCACAAAGTACAAACACGGGTGCTGGCAAATGCACTTTGCCAGCTGAAAATAAGCATTATGTCAGGGGAATATGTGCAGCATGCACCGCTCACCGACACTGTATTAAAATACTGTAAGCTCGGAAATTATCAATTCCATTAATTCCATTCCATTGTAGCCCTAATATAGGCCTGACACATGGAACTGGGACAAACTAAGCCTAAACACCACAACCAATTGAAAAGACTGACTTTACATTTGATTTAGGGCCTTGCACCAAGAGACGTGCACCATTTTGCAAACATAACACCTTAACGACCGCAGAGCTTTGCACGTGCTCGTGCCCTAATAATAAATTAAACTGAAGTGTTCCGTTGTCACCTAGTTGCCATGTTGGATCATCCTCTCCTCCCGTTTCCTCTTCTCTTTCTTGGCCTCTTCCTGCTCTCTCCTCGTCTTCCTCAGGTTCTTCTGGCCGGTCACCTTCACTGGATGTCGGACCACTACAGTCGTGGTTCTCAGGTGGGATCGCCACAGACTGTATTGCAGGAGAGAGCAGACGCTTCTTAGGTTCCTTTCTGGGACGGCCACGCTTCTTAGGTTCCTTTCTGAGACGGCCACACTGCTGAGGTTCCTTTCTGAGACAGCCACGCTGCTGAGGTTCCTTTTTGGGACGGCCACGCTTCTTAGTTTCAGTCATACTGGAGGCATCTGAGAGAGAGAGAGAGAGAGAGAGAGAGAGAGAGAGAGAGAGAGAGAGAGAGAGAGAGAGAGAGAGAGAGAGAGAGAGAGAGAGAGAGAGAGAGAGAAGGAAACTTGTCAAGGAAACTTGTCATGCAATCCGTGCAATCCCATTACTCCACCCGACCAGTCTCTTCTGGAGTGGATATACTATAAAGAATGTTTTACTTACTCACCAAAATAAACATGTCTTGTGCCTACTTACCTTAGTGTTGGCACTCTGAGCCCCTCAATGCACGGATAAAATGTACTTTTTGAACAGAACGCGATCTTTTTCACCAGAAAAAAATAAATAAATAAAATAAAATAAAAACAGGCAAACAGGATGTGCCCCCTATACCGATATTGCCAATATAAAACTTCCATTGGAAATATTTTTCGTTCTGTGAAAAAAAAAATCACGTTGTGGCCAAAAAGTCAACTTTATCTGTGGGGTGGGGGGGCTCAGAGTGCTAACACTAAGCTAAGTAGGCTTTTTTATTTTGGTCAGTAGGTAAAACGTTCTTCATATATCCACTCCAGAAGAGAGGCTGGTCGGGTGGAGTAATGGCAGATTGCACGGAAAGAGCAGAGCTCCATTGCAAGTCAGACTCAGAATTAGTGGCGCTCTGGACCAGAGCTAGCGCGCTGCTTTCCTAATTTCGGGCGCAACAAGTGTCTAACACCCGTAGAAACATGTGTGAGTACTTTATATTTGAAAATGGAATGTTTACGTTATTTATGCAAATGTTGCGATTCGTGGAAAAACTGGATTAAGTCGCTGCATGGCGCTCGTGAAGTACAAGCGTCATGTGATGCATAGTCTGGCCTTTTCTGATTATGTTGCCCCCTAGCCCCGATACGTTCCCTCAATACTCTACGCTCACTCTGTAGCTCCGAGATGAGGTCACATGTTTTAAGGCTTTGATATCACCGTTCAGATGTATGTTTTCGTCGCCATGTTGCCGTACATTACTGCCCCCTCTGGTCAGACAAGACAATGCAACTGAACAATCTGACCAGAGGGGGCACTAATGTGCAACAACATGGCGACAAAAACATAAAACTTTCTGACGAAAGCAGCGATTTAAGTGCTCTGTTCAAATTACGAGTTGTCTTTCCACGGCCCTAAATAATGGAAATCTAGTTACAAGTGAGTAGGGGCCTGTACTTTTTGGATTACATGTTCAGAAACAGGTAAGAATCATGTATTGTGGAAACCATGCGCCGTGTCTGAACGGCGATATCAAAGCCTTACACATGACCTCATCTCGGAGTTACAGAGAGAGCGTAGAGTATAGAGATGCGCAGTGACATCACCGCCCCTGTTCCACTAGTGGATTTTCCATTCATTTTTCTCATAGACTTTTCGAAAATAATTTATATCAAGACGATTATGCTGCGTACAAAGCCAACTCGAGTCGTGACGAATCATGATGACACACAAACTTTTGGGACAATAAAATAATTTCTAAGATGAAAAACGAAACAAAAAGTCTTGTATCATGCCGTTTTCTACTTCTTCCTAATTATATATTATATGACGATATTGTGTTTGTTGTCATGATTTGTCACGACCTGAGTTGGCTTTGGCCATGGCGCAATCGTGTTTTTATTAACCATTTTCGAAAAGTCTATAAGGAAAATGAATGAGGAATTTGGAACAGGGCTGGTGACGTCACTGCGCAGGTCTATTGACGGAACATATCGGGGCTAGTTGCCCCCGCGACCCGACCACAGATAAGCGGCTGAACAAGACATACCTGCAGTGTGTAGTTTGGTGCTGCGTAGCGTCTCTATCTCGCTCTGGAAAAGGTTGCAGATGAACTCTTGCAGCGCTCTGAAACGCTCCAACACAAACACTCTGACGCTAACCTCCACACTGCAAACATCAGCAGCCAAAACACACAAGATCTGCTCTGCCGCTGACGCGAGGTGTTCATTTATCTTCAACAGTACAGAATCCATTGTTGTATTCCTTTATGGGACGCTTTAAGCGCCGTTCTGTTCGCTGTGGATGAAGATAATAACACGAAATGTGTGAAAACAGTAGAATGGAAAACGGAGAAAAGAACCGCGAGTTGGAAATCCGCTGACAAAAAACACAAGGACCAAACAACACACCAGCAGACAGCGCCTCCAGGCTTGAAGATCCCTGCGCTGGTGGCCAAGTTTGGTACTGCAGGCGGGTGGAATTCATGCACGAACGCCCCGAGAGCACGCACGCTCGTTTGCTTTGTGCACGTGGACAGGGCAGTTTGTTTTAAAGTTGTTTTCTGAATAAACCAGCGGTCCTCACGTCATATACTACCTCGCAAAACACAACGTATGCATTATATGACAGATAATAAGCTCAATGCAAACCCACAAGCTTGTTTTTTGATGCTTTTAGATGTTTTTTTCCTTTGCTCGTGCGCGACGGCGCTCGTTCATGGTTCCCATAATCCCTTGCGTCGGGCGCGTTCATGGAGAAATACTTCCGCATTGGGGCACCAAATTTTGGTGCCCCAATGCGGAAATAGGCGCACTTCCGGCGGTCTTCCGGGTGCTTCAAAGCGCCAATGAGCAACTTGT
>CM076975.1:5676995-5691995 GCA_039105355.1 Benthosema pterotum
AGTATGTAATTGTCCCCACCCCCTACAAACTGCTGTTCTATATCAGCTTGTCCTTATGATGGTAATTGAGCTGGCCATTCTGTGGAAATTCACTAGGCCCTATAGCAAACAATATCCCAGAATAAACACACCTGTGCCCATATTTGAAGTGGGTAACATCAGCAGCTGTTTACTATACATCTTGAAGATTGTAAAAATGCAAATACTAGAAAAAATATATCAATAGGGTGCATGCAGGAGGAGCTGTTGTCATTGCAGTATAGACGAAATATAACATTTTTTGTGTTAATTTGGGTTTGTATGCACTATGCATGATGGAACCATGGTCAAACTTCATATCAATCAATTCATCATGCAAAGAAGAACATGACATGGGGTGAATGGTTTCTGTCAGATGTACAGTTCTGGATATATACTGATTTAAAATTTTCATATTTCACAGCTGAAGATCCGGGATGGATACACATACGGTTTGAAAAACACATATGGGACAGAAATGTGAATGGGTAACATCAACAATTATTTAATATACATCTTGAAGATTGTAAAAATGCAAATGTTTGAAAAAATATATCCATTGGGTGCAGGGGGAGGAGTTGTTGTCATTGCAGTATAGACGAATTATAACAAATTTTGTGTTAATTTGGGTTTGTATGCACTATGCATGATGGAACCATGGCAGACTTCACATCAATCAATTCATCAAGCCATGGGGTGAATGGTTTCTGTCAGATGTACAGTTCTGGATATATACTGATTTACATTTTTCATATTTCACAGCTGAAGATCCGGGATGGATACACATATGGTTTGCAAAACACATATGGGGCAGAAATGTGAATGGGTAACATCAACAGTTGTTTACTATACATCTTTACCTTGGCATTGATCAGTCATTATCCATTGATCAGTCATTAGTCAGACGACTGCAGCTTGTTCAAAATGCTGCTGCACGACTCACAAATACTAAAAAAAACGTGATCATATATCTCTCGTACTGGCTTCGCTTCATTGGCTCCCCGTCAAATTTAGGATTGATTTTAAAATTTTATTAACTGCTTTTAAATCCCTTCACGGGCTGGCCCCTCCTATAGCTGAACTTATCAGCCCCCACAAACCTGCCAGAGTGCTCCGGTCAGCCAGCCTCTCCTTATTGACCCCGCACTCTGCCCACTTCAGAACCAGGGGCGACCGTGCTTTTGCCGTGGCTGCCCCTAGGCTATGGAACGGCCTCCCTCTTCACATACGATCAGCCCAGTCAATTGACATTTTTAAGTCCTTGCTCAAGACCCACCTTTTTGATCTGGCTTTTAGCAATATTTGATTTTATACTTTTACTTTTTATGTTTTATTCTGTCCTATTTTGTCTTGTACATTTGCTTTTACTGATGGTTTCTTTAATTGTGTTGCTTTGCCTGCTTCTTCCTGCCTCTCATGTACAGCACTTTGGTCGACAACTGTCGTTTTTAAACGTGCTTTATAAATAAAGTTTGATTGATTGAAGTTTGATTGAAGATTGTAAAAATGCAAAGGTTTGAAAAAATATATCAACCGGGTGCAGGAGTTTTTGTCATTGCAGTATAGACGAATTATAACAAATTCTGTGTTAATTTGGGTTTGTATGCACTATGCATGAGGGAACCATGGCAAACTTCATATCAATCAATTCGTCATGCAAAGACGAACATGGCATGGGGTGAATGGTCTGTCAGGTGTACAGTTCTGGAGATATCCTCGTTTAAAGTTTTCTTTTTTCACTGCCGAAAATCCAGAAGGGAACAATATATGATTAAAAAAAAACATATGTGGGAAAAAAATCTGATTGGGTAACATAAGAATTCAATAACTAGACACGACAGCTCGGGTCGTGACAAATCATGACAACACACACAATATTGCCATGCAATATGTAATTATCAAGACGACGAAAAACGGCAGGATACAAGACTTTTTAGTTCGTTTTTCTTCTTAGAAATGATTTATGAAAAAAAAAAAAAAAAAAAGAATGGGGATCCATTTCTGGAACAGGGCCGACATCACGAGGGGGCGGGGACTGCTCAGCTCTCTAACCAATCCTACAGTTTGGATTACCACACTCAAAGAGCAACCATACAAATTACATGTGTTTGTTCATTGGTATTTTTTTTTTTAACTTTCAGTAAACTTTCAGTGAGATACGAGTGGTCATAAATTCAGCAAGTAGGGGCGATTTCACGACATCTGCTGGGCCACTTGTGCCATAGCATGCTTTGTGCTTGTCAAACATCCTGGTCTCTAATGCGCATGTCTCTGTTCCATGAACCAATGTAGACTCATAGATATACAGTATATAATAAGGCTAGATGGCTTGAGGCGGAGCCTCTGACGTCATTCACGACGGCCATCTTGTGAGAGTACTCAATACAGTATGCTCTATGGCAGCCCAAACAAAACCAGCTAGAACTCGCTCAAAACTTTTTACAGATTTACAACCGGACTGCTTTATTATGAACGTTAACAACGTGGCTTTTGCTGAATTTTATTTTTTCTTTCTAAAAAAAATCAGTTTGGTTGAAAAATAAGCGAGTTATCATCATTTAAAAAGTATATGCTCATAGACATAAACTAATCATAATCATGCCATTCAGAATCAAGTATTGCGAAGAAGCATTTTAGAACATGGGTCAAAAGTTTGTGTCTGCATGTTGAACACCGTCAAACTACAAGTTTGTGGGTTTTATCCCTGTGTGTTTTCTTCCCATATGTCTAAGTAGATTGCCTCTTCGCCCAAATTGTGCCGCACACAATGTACACGTAAAGGGTTTTTCTCCTGTGTGAACCAGCATGTGTTTGTCTACACTAGCCTTCTGATTAAATGTTTTGCCACAAACTACACAGTTATAGGGCTTCTCACCTGTATGCGTCATCATGTGCTGCTTTAAACTAGACTTTTAACGAAATTCTTTTCCACAAACAGTACAACTGAAGGGCTTTTCCCCTGAATGCGTCATTATGTTTGACTTCAGATCCCTCCTGAGAGCTTTGCCACAAATTTCACAAATGCACTTTTGCTCTTCGTGAATAATCCTCTTGTGTTTTTTTAGATCACTTGAGTGATTAAAGCTTTTGCCACACACTGTACATGCAAAGGGCTTTTCTCCGGTATGAGTTCTCATGTGCAACTGCAGATTGCCTCTCTGACTAAAGCCTTTGCCACAAATGGTACAAGTGCATGTTTTTTCCCCTGTATGGGTCCTCATGTGCGTATATAAATTACCCTTTTGGGAAAAACATTTCCCACAAAGCTCACAAGTAAAGGGTCTTTCCCCTGTGTGAGACATCATGTGTTGCTTTAGAGTATTCTCAGTACTATAGCATCTTCCACAAACCTCACAAGTAAAGGGCTTTACCCCTGTATGAGACCTCATGTGTATGTTTAAATATTGCTTGTTATAGCCTTTGCCACATACCTCACAAGTACAGCGCTTTACCCCTGTATGAGACACCATATGTAGTTTAAGATTACTCTTGCGATTAAATCCTTTGCTACAAACCTCACAAGTAAAGGGTCTTTCCCTGTATGAGACACCATATGTAGTTTAAGTTGACTCTTGCGCCTATAGCATTTGCCACAAACCTCACAAGTAATGGGTGCTCTTTTAGTTTGAGTGTCTTCTTTAACATCACACTTTTGTCTACTGCCTTTGCCAGAAATAGTACGGGAACGGGAGCTCTTCTTCCCTGCGTGTCTTCGTTTGACTGATTTTACATCCTGGGACAGCGTCTTGCTCAAAGACAATCTTTGCCCTTCCACATGTGTCTTTTGTGACTGCAGTGTGTCTAAAGCTAAATGGCCCTCCCTGGTGTCCTCCCAATTCTCATCAATATCTTCAGTGTCAGATCCAGAACTGTGTGAAGAGAGGAGCTGGTCGTCAGCAGTTGGTTGTGATGTCCCACAATCCTCGACATCAGTTTGTGGTTGCATGTGCTCAGTTGGGGTTCTGGCTACAGGCTCTGTGTCATCACCATCTTTGCTTTTCACTGTTAAAAAAAAACAAAAAAAACAAACAAAAAAAAAAACATCAATTTTTAGATTGTTTTTTCAATGTTCCATGCAACTCTTTCTGCCATATAGCTGTGGGTGGGTGAGGAAGATATCAATGTCTTGTAGCTTCTACAAGAATCAACATTTAGCAAAAGAATCAATCACAAGGTCTTGTTCACGAGTGAGGAGAACACAGAGATCAGCCAGAGAATCAGAGTGGCAGGGGGCGGTACTGCAGTCACTGTACTGCACTGTTGTGACGAAAAGAGAGTTGAGCCGGTTGAGGAGCTGAGAAGGCAAAGCTCTCTGTCTGCTGAGCAATCTTCGTTCCTGCTTCCACCTTTGGTCATCAAGTGAGAAGGAATCGTGAATACAAGTGGCCAAATCCCCTAAGGTAGGAAGTTCAATCACAGGGAAGAGACTCACTGCTGTTTTGCTTAAAGAAGAGCCAGCTCAGGTGGTTCAAGCATCTGGTTAGGATGCCTCCTGAGCGTCTCCCTAGAGAGGTCCTCGATGAATGTGTCACTGGGACGAGACCCCGGGGCAGATGGAGGGATTACATCAGCTCTCTGGCCATGACCCATCTCAGGTCACTAATGTTTCTCAGGAACCAACAAAGGATAAATGGTTGAAGATGGACCTTTGGTTCCATAGTTATAGGGAAAAACAAAAAGTTACAGTTTTAGCATCACCATGAGGCCGACTTATTGAGTTATTAATGCCTTTAATTTAAATAATCATTATGATATCCCGTCCAAGTGTTGTGACATTAGCCCATCCGGTTTCTGAGAGAAAAATGTGAGTTCTTGCATTTTCCCATGTAAGTGAATGGGACATTTTCTTATTTTCACCGCCGCCGGTAGGCCAACCGCAGGGTTTCCACTGCCAATTACGCAGTAGGGCAAAACACAACGATTCGTAGATTTCATTCTTGATTTATTTAATTCATCTATTAATCCGAGCGCATCGTCTGACGATCGCTCCGTTGTTGACTTTCATTTGGGACATATTCATTTTGCACCCAAACCCATTCTATCCCATGCAAGGCATTTACTCAGATTTGGCCCCTCAATGTACCCAGAGCACGGGTAAAACAACTAGAACTAAACGTCACTTCCTGACTTTTGACCCGGAACTTTTTGCACAGATCGTGAGAGGACAGATTAGTGAAGCCACCAGAAACACCATGACGTCATCACGCATCCTGTTTTGGAGATCTGGCGCTTCAAAATAAGAGTTTTCACCAAAGGCCATGGCCCATACCGTGGCATAGAGAATGAGGCAGAACACGACACCGTAGTCGTGTTTCGCGGTAAAAGAGTTAATGCACTACCAGTGTTGGTCAATATTACTTAGGAAAGTAACTTCTTTACTTTAATCGTTACCCCTTAGACAAAGTAATATCATTACTTTACTTATTACTGTAACCGAAGCGTAATATATTACATAGTACGTTATTACTTTCCCAAATTCTCAACTCCCACCTTTGAAAAATTAGAGATGTACAACATAATCTGTTTAGCGAGCTCTTTTTAGAACTGAATCCAATTTATTGGAATAATAATAGTCTCCAACCCCACAAACTGCACCTGAAAACAAAGCCAACAAAATCCGACATTGTAAATGTCTCTTAGATAAAAAAAAAAAAAAAACATAAATAAAAGGAGCACAGAGAAGCAATGGGAACATTTTAACCTTGAATCACAAAACAGAACTGCAACTAACAAAACAAGATTTCGAAATTTGTCTCTTTGACTTTTTAAACTTTTTCAGAATTGTTTTTAAAGACAGTTGTCTTGTATTTAAAAATAAAATACAAAATAAAACAGCAAGCGTTTTGTCGTGTACATAACTGTGCGTGGGATGCTGCGTGTGCACGGGATCTACATCTCGTGCACATCTGTTGTTACAGTATCTGTCGATAGCTTGTAAATCTTTTCTATTTTTGCATGCAACAACAAGCTCATTTTAAACAAGTAACTTGGCGTTACTTGCAAAGTAATGCATTACTTATTCCCCATTTTGGCACAGTAATCTCGTTAATTTCCTTTTGGAGCAAAAGTAATAATATTACAGTAACATGTAATCTAAAATTCGTTACTGCCCAACACTGTGCACTAGTAATTTAATTATTAGCAATTTGTTGATTTGAAAAAAAAAAAAGAAAAAAAGTGTTTCATTATTCTCTCACATCACCAAAAAAACATACAGGAGTAAAGTAGGATAGGGTAACTGACATGTATTCATTTCTAAAAGACAGAAAGAAGACCTTATCAATAGTACTTTAGTACCATCATTTGTTTTACAGAAACACTGTCAAGTGATTCAATTTGGCAAGCTAGAAGATTGTTCAGGTTGAAGCTCATTGATTCAATCTAGTGCTTCCCTGCAATCCACTTTGACTGCAATCAAGTGATAATTCAAAGGAGGTTGCTTATCAAGTCGATCTTCTCGACCTACTACATTGATAAGCCGTATGTGTGTTAAAACGGACTGCATCGCGACATGCTCGCGGTGCGGTCGAGGGCGGGGCTGAGGACGCTTATCAACACAATTGGCCATAATAAGCAACCTGACTTGATTTTTTTTTTTACCAGGGAGTTGTTATAAACTGATTTAAGGTTTAGATTAATGTGGCATTGACTTTGTGGTCCAATCAAGTATTGCAAAGACGCATTATAGAACATGGGTCAACTAATAGTCTATGTTTGTGTGTCTGCATGTTGAAACTACAACTAAGTAGGTTTTATCCCTGTGTGCTTTCTTCCCATGTGTCTAAGTAGATTGGCTCTTTGCCCAAATTGTGCCGCACACAATGTACAAGTAAAGGCGTTTTCTCCTTTGTGAACCACCATGTGCCTGTTTACAGAAGACTTCTCACAAAATCTTTTGCCACAAACTGCACAGTTATAGGGCTTCTCACCCGTATGGAACCTCATGTGTGTTCTTAAAACGGACTTCAACGGGAATTTCTCTCCACAAACAGTCCAACTAAAGGGCTTTTCTCCTGTGTGAATCATCATGTGGTACAATGGTACTTCCCCCTGAAAGCTTTGCCACAAATTTTACAAATGCACTTTTGCTCTGCGTGAATAAACCTCATGTGTTTTTTTTAGATGACCTGGTTGATTAAAGCTTTTGCCACACACTGTACATAGAAGGGGCTTTTCTCCAGTATGAGTTCTCATGTGCAACTGCAGATTGCCTCTCTGACTAAAGCCTTTGCCACAAATGGTACAAGTGCTTGTTTTTTCCCCTGTATGGGTCCTCATGTGCATGTTTAAGTTACTCTTCAGGGAACAGCATTTTCCACAAACCTCACAAGTAAAGGGCTTTACGCCTGTATGCAACCTCATGTGTATGTTTAAATAGTGCTTGTTGCAATAGCCTTTGCCACTAACCTCACAAGTAAAGGGCTTTTCTCCTGTATGAGTTCTCATGTGCAACTGCAGACTCCTTACGTGAATAAAGCCTTTGCCACAAACGGTACAAGTGCATGGTTTTACCCCTGTATGGATCCTCATGTGCATGTTTAAGCTACTCTTCAGGGAACAGCATTTTCCACAAACCTGACAAATAAAGGGTTTCTCCCCGGTGTGAGACATCATGTGTTTAAATCCCGCTTGTCACAATAGCCTTTGCCACAAACCTCACAAGCATAGCGCTTTTCCCCTGTATGAGACACCATATGTCGTTTAAGGTCACTCTTGCGACTAAAGCATTTGCCACAAACCTCACAAGTAAAGGGCTTTATCCCTGTATGAGACCTCATGTGTATGTTTAAATGCTGCTTGTAATCACAGCGTTTGCCACACACCTCACAAGTAAAGGGCTTTACTCCTGTATGAGACCTCATGTGTATGTTTAAATGCTGCTTGTAACGATAGCCTTTGCCACACACCTCACAAGTATAGCGCTTTTCCCCTGTATGAGACACCATATGTCGTATAAGTTGACTCTTGCGATTAAAGCCTTAGTCACAAACCTCACAAGTAAAGGCTGTCTCTCCTGTATGAGACACCATATGTGGGTCCTGGGACAGCGTCTTGCTCAAAGACAATGTTTGCCCATCCACATCTCTAAAGGGTTTCTCCCTGGTGTGAGACATCATGTGTCTGTTTAAATCCCGCTTGTCACAATAGCCTTTGCCACACACCTCACAAGTATAGCGCTTTTCCCCTGTATGAGACACCATATGTCGTTTAAGATCACTCTTGCAACTAAAGCATTTTCCACAAACCTCACAAGTAAAGGGCTTTACCCCTGTATGAGACCTCACGTGTGTGTTTAAATGCTGCTTGTAACGATAGCCTTTGCCACACACCTTACAAGTATAGCACTTTTCCCCTGTATGAGACACCATATGTCGTTTAAGATCACTCTTGCAACTAAAGCATTTGCCACAAACCTCACAAGTAAAGGGCTTTACCCCTGTATGAGACCTCACGTGTGTGTTTAAATGCTGCTTGTAACGATAGCCTTTACCACACACCTTACAAGTATAGCACTTTTCCCCTGTATGAGACACCATATGTCGTTTAAGTTGACTCTTGTGATTAAAGTCTTTGCCACAAACCTCACAAGTAAAGGCTGTCTCTCCTGTATGAGACACCATATGTAGGTCCTGGGACAGCGTTTTGCTCAAAGACAATGTTTGCCCATCCACATTGTGTGTCTTTCGTGACTGCAGTGTCTCTAAAGCTACATGGCCCTCCCTGGTGTCCTCCCAATCCTCATCAATATCTTCAGTGTCAGATTCAGAGCTGTGTGAGGACAGGAGCTGGTCGTCAGCAGTTGTTTGTGATGTCCCACAGTCCTCGACATCAGTTTGTGGTTGCATGTGCTCAGCTGGGGTGCTGGCTACAGGCTCTGTGTCATCACCATCTTTGCTTTTCACTGTTAAAAAACAATCAAACTTTTCCCCTGTATGAGACACCATATGTCGTTTAAGTACACTCTTGCAACTATAGCATTTGCCACAAACCTCACAAGTAAAGGCCTTTACCCCTGTATGAGACCTCATGTGTACGTTTACATGCTGCTTGTAACGATAGCTTTTGCCACACAATTCACAGGTAAAGGGCTTTACTCCTGTATGAGACCTCATATGTATTTTTAAATAATGCTTGACACAAAAGCCTTTGCCACACACTTCACAAGTATAACGCTTTTCCCCTGTATGAGACACCATATGTTGATTAAGATTACTCTTGCAACTAAAGCATTTGCCACAAACCTCACAAGTAAAGGGCTTTACCCCTGTATGAGACCTCATGTGTATGTTTAAATAATGCTTGTAACGATAGCCTTTGCCACACACCTCACAAGTATAGTGCTTTTCCCCTGTATGAGACACCATATGTTGTTTAAGTTTACTCTTGCAATTAAATCCTTTGCCACAAACCTCACAAGTAAAGGATGTCTCCCCTGTATGAGACACCATATGTAGGTCCTGGGACAGCGTCTTGCTCAAAGACAATGTTTGCCCATCCACATCTCTAAAGGGTTTCTCCCCGGTGTGAGACATCATGTGTCTGTTTAAATCCCGCTTGTCACAATAGCCTTTGCCACACACCTCACAAGTATAGCGCTTTTCCCCTGTATGAGACACCATATGTCGTTTAAGATCACTCTTGCGACTAAAGCATTTGCCACAAACCTCACAAGTAAAGGGCTTTACCCCTGTATGAGACCTCATGTGTATGTTTAAACACTGCTTGTAACGATAGCCTTTGCCACACACCTCACAAGTATAGCGCTTTTCCCCTGTATGAGACACCATATGTCGTTTAAGTTTACGCTTGCGATTAAAGCCTTTGCCACAAACCTCACAAGTAAAGGATGTCTCCCCTGTATGAGACACCATATGTAGGTTAAGTTCACTCTTGTGACTATAGCATTTGCCACAAACCTCACAAGTAAAGGGTGCTTGTTTAGTTTGAGTGCCTTCTTTAACATCACACTTTTGACTACTGCCTGCATGAACCAGCATGTGTCTGTTTACAGAAGACTTATCACTAAAGTTTTTGCCACAAACTGCACAGTTATAGGGCGTCTCGCCTGTAGAAATAGTACAATGGAAGCTCTTCTTCCCTGTGTGTCTTTGTTTGGGTGATTTTAGATCCTGGGACAGCGTCTTGCTCAAAGACAATGTTTGCCCATCCACATTGTGTGTCTTTCTTGACTGCAGTGTCTCTAAAGCTAAATGGCCCTCCCTGGTGTCCTCCCAATCCTCATCAATATCTTCAGTGTCAGATTCAGAACTGTGTGAAGCAGTTGGTTGTGATGTCCCACAGTCCTTGACATCAGTTTGTGGTTGCATGTGCTCAGCTGGGCTGCTGGTTACAGGCTCTGGGTCACCACCATCTTTGCTTTTCACTGTTAAAAAACAAACAAACATCGATTTTTTGATGATTTTCTTTAAGGTACCATAAAACTCTTTCTGCTATGGGTGGGTGAGGAAGATATCAATGTCTTGTAGCTTCTCTGAAAAATCAACATTTGGTAAAATTATTACAGCAAAAGTATCAATCACAGGGTCTTGTTCACGAGTGAGGAGAACGCAGAGATCAGCCAGAAAATCAGAGCAGCAGAGGGCAGTACTGCAGTCACTGTACTGCACTGTTGTGACGAAAAGAGAGTTGAGGAGTTGAGAAGGCAAAGCTCTCTGTCTGCTGAGCAATCTTCGTTTCTACTCTCACCTACGGTCATCAAGTGTGAAAGAATAAGGTCGCGAATACAAGTGGCCAAATCCCCTAAGGTGAGAAGCTCAGTCACGCGGAAGAGACTCACTACTGCTTTGCTTGAGGAAGAGCTCAGGTGGTTCGGGCATCTGGTTAGGATGCCTCCTGAGCGTCTCCCTCGGGAGGTCCTTCAGAGGTCCCCACTGGGATGAGACCCCGGGGCAGATGGAGGGATTACATCAGGGGTTTTCAACAGGTGGTCCGGGGACCACCAGTGATCCCTGAGAGGATTCCAGTTGGTCCCCAGGCTAAATGGTGGAAAGTTGGTTAACCAGATGTAACTCTTGAGAGTGTGAAAATGAAACCAAATGGACCCGAAAGGGAATATTCCATTTGGTTTCATTTTCACATTCTCAAGAGTTAGAATATTCATCATCTGAATCAGCACCACTTAATTAAGAAGTCTACACTGTTTTGTTTGCAAAATCCAGCCTGGAATTGTGAACAAAACCAAAAGAATTCTTTAGTTTTAGGTTTATGGGGTGAAAATGTAATCAAGTGGTGGTCCGTGGCTCAAATGCTGAATAAATGGTGGTCCCTGGGATGAAAAAGGTTGAAAACCCCTGGATTACATCAACTCTCTGGCCATGACCCGTCTCAGGATCCCCTAGGAGGAAGTCACTAATGTTGCTCAGGACCCAACTACGGATAAGTGGTTGAAGAGGGATGGATGGATGGGCTGACCTTTGGTTCCATACAAAAAGTTACGGTTTTAGCATCACCATGAGGCCGACTTATTTAATTATTAATTCCTTTAATTTAAATAATCATTATGATATCCCCTCCAAGTGTTGTAACCTTAGCCCAGGGGTACCCAAAAGGTAGATCGTGATCTACCAGTGACAGATCACACAGGCTGTGCAGGTAGATCACATGAGAGTCCCAGCACTTGGACCCTTATAGTTCTGTAACTCTTGAGAGCGTTAAAACGAAACCAAATGGACCTGTAACTCTCAAGAGTTTTTTTTCTGAATTATATAAAAAAACACTATTTCAAAGATTAAACTTTCTAAGGGGCCTTGAAATGGAAGTGATTCTAATGGAACAATCACATTTTTGATGTGTAGATCTTGTTGAGCCAGTTATTGTGATGTGATGTGAGTACTTGCATTTCCCCATGTAAGTGAATGGGACACATTTTCTTACTTTCACTGCCACCGGTAGGCCAACGGTCCGTGCATTTTACGGCCAACTGAATTCTCATTTCGTTTTTGACAAACAGTATTCAGTTTAGGTCCTGTGTTCTGAATACTGTTTCTCAAAAACGGGAAATTGTTAATTAAAAATAGGAAAAAGGTTTATTTTTCTTAATACTGTTTAGAAATCTTTCCTTAAAACTTAGAAATAGGTTTTTAAAACGCCTATATGACCTAATTCCTTACTTTCTTCGGTGCGGCCCCCCTCAGAATGGTGATTTCAGTACCATCGCGCTCCTGTACTGAATTCTGTTTTTTCCTCTCGCTCAGAGCGTGGAGGCGTGGCGCGGAGCTCTTGATTGACAGCTCGGTTACTGCTGCAGTTACTACAAGGAGACACACCCTTTAGCGCTGCCGTAATTTTAAATAAATTAGCCCGCTTTTTGGTTGCATATTAACACAGCGCTGTTATTACATTCTGATTAGACATTGATGATTGATGCATCCTCCTCTGTGTCAACTCTTAAATAGTGCTGGAATGAGTTTGGACGTGCACATCCCGCGACAACCACGGCACCCACTTGACTACTGTCCTGTCTGTCACTGTGGTCCGTCCGTGACACCATGATCACGCTGCAGTGTGCGCTCAATAGTTAGAAATATTAGCTCTGTGGCTGGTTACAGAGTAGTTAAGAAGATGCAATCAAAATGCCGCCAACGCCAATTTATTTAAAATGACGGCAGTGGGTATAAATATCTAAATGATAAAGGATAAATGTATATAGACTACAAAACTTCAATGACTTTGGCACCTTGTTTGGCACCTTGACGGCCCAAGTGGCATTATAGTGACCCACCTCTATAAACACTTAATTGAACAAATAAACTATACCTGTAACATAACGGGTTGCATAATAATGATTAATGACACAGATGACGAGGTACTTAGCCTATTACCAGGTAGGCCTCTTCAACATGTCTGTCTTTCTGTCTACTTTATTAAGAGTTGACACAGAGGAGGATGCATCAATCCAATGTCTAATCAGAATGTAATAACAGCGCTGTGTTAATATGCAACCAAAAAGCGGGCTAATTTATTTATAATTACGGCCGCGCTAAAGGGTGTAAATATATATCTAAATATAATAAAGGATAAATGTATAATAATATTGTCTACTCTAATCCATAATATTATCTGCTAGTACAACAGCGCCAACAGCGCCGCGTGTGTCTCCTTGTAGTAACTGCAGCAGTAACCGAGCTGTCAATCAAGAGCTCCGCACCACGCCTCCACGCTCTGAGCGAGAGGAAAAAACAGAATTCAGTACAGGAGCGCGATGGTACTGAAATCACCATTCTGAGGGGGGCCGCACCGAAGAAAGTAAGGAATTAGGTCATATAGGCGTTTTAAAAAACCTATTTCTAAGTTTTAAGGAAAGATTTCTAAACAGTATTAAGAAAAATAAACCTTTTTCCTATTTTTAATTTACAATTTCCCGTTTTTGAGAAACAGTATTCAGAACACAGGACCTAAACTGAATACTGTTTGTCAAAAATGAAATGAGAATTAAGTTGGCCGTAAAATACACGGACCGCCAACCGTAGGGTTTCCACCGCCAATCACGCAGTAGGGCAAAACACAACGAAAAACACAACGTAGATTTCTTTCTTTAATTCATCTATTAATCTGAGCGCATCGTCTGACGATTGTTCCGTTGTTGACTTTCATTTGGGACATATTCATTTTGCACCCACACCCATTCTATCTCATGCATTCAAATGGCATTTACTCAGATTTGGCCCCTCAATGTACCCAGAGCACGGGTAAAACAACTAGAACTAAACGTCACTTCCTGACTTTTGACCCAGAACTTTTTGCACAGATCATGAGAGGACAGATTAGTGAAGACACCAGAAACACCATGACGTCATCACGCATCCTGTTTTGGAGATCTAGCACTTCAAAATAAGTGTTTTTTTTTTTTTTTTTTTTTTTTTTTTTTTTTTTTTTACCAAATGCTGTGGCCTGAGCCGTGGCATAGAGAATAAGGCAGAACACGACACCGTCGTCGTGTTTCACATTAAAAGAGTTAATGCACTACTAATATGGGTGTATATAGATCGAAATTAGTGCACTCAAAGTCTTGGCCTAGTCAGCAAACAATTGCACTTTGACTCCAAAATAGGGCGAGGAATAATGATAATTCAATCTTGTGCTGAGTGGTTCATTGTGCACGACTGAGTGATGATTTCTGTAGTCTCGAGGGCAGGCGCAGGGTGCACGTGCCCTACAATACTGGCCACTAGGCTTCACAATTAATCGAAGACAAATTGCAATCGAAAATCGTGGTTTTCCTCTTTCAGTGCACATTTAGGGTAGAACTGTGCTACACTTGCTCACAGCCTACCTTACCTTAAAAAGTGTTCTGTTGAATAAGAAAAGAAAAATGCAATGTGTTCTGCTGTTTACTTTAAGAAAAGGTAGTCCAAGACTCCAATAACAGAAAGGAAATACTTAGGGTAAAAAGACTACTTGGATATTCATTAAAAAGAAAGAAAAGTGAGGATTGCATTTTATCCATCTTTGTTCAATAAGACCACCCTTACTCTGTTCAAATACATGTTGTCCCTTTTGTAATTTTACCCCATAAAAAAGAAAAAAAAAAATCGAAATTGAGAGATTTTCAGAGGGAAAAAAATGACGTTTTATTTTTGGGCAAAATCGCGAAGCCCCAGTGGACACCATGTTCATTTCATCAAGACATTTAGAGATGTACAGATAAGTCACTTCTGTAAAGCCAGAAGCAGCAAATCATAGTGCGGGGAGAAAGGGAGAAAATGGGGTAAACGTGCCTTAGTTGACTCTTCTAGTATAGATATTATAGTTCATGGTGAGCACTGAGTCACTGCTGGCACAATAGTGATATATAACAAGCGCCCCTACATTCAGCAAAGATTTAGTCGCCTCATGCCAACTGCTGGGTCTTTTGTGCCATAGCCTGATCAGAGCATGATTTGTGAACGTTCAACTTGGTCTCCACTGGGCATGTCCATTTCCTTCCATGGATCAAAGTGGACGCCACCGTAGGAGACTCCG